>JARQWZ010001180.1:172500-384439 GCA_033150135.1 Gobio occitaniae | reverse complement strand
AAAATGTTCACTTGCTGCCTAATATACCCCACCCACTAACAGAGATCATCAGTGTTACTCACTGGTCCTAGTGTAACTCTGTATTGTTATACTAAGATTGTTCGATCCAAAGCACTTGCAGTTACTCTGACTGTTGCTCTATATTATGTAAGGGCATTTGTCTGCTGTGATTATGAATGGAGTGCACGTCTACAGTGAGATGACATCATTGTGCTGTGTCATGGCTCTGGCGGAGTGTGTTAGTCCGTCTCCATCTGTGTGTGTTAGTCCGTCTCCATCTGTGTGTGAGCTGCAGCATATTCATGGAGAACCAGCCCGTCTCCGCCAGTCAGAGGCTGAGCACTGCAATTATACCTCTCTCTCTCTCTCTCTCTCTCTCTCTCTCTCTCTCTCTCTCTCTCTCTCTCTCTCTCTCTCTCTCCTCTCTCTCTCTCTCTCTCTCTCTCGCTGTTTCTCGAATCGTCCATGTGCACGTCTCTCCTCCGCTTGAGGACTGCAACTATCACACTGTGTCCTCAATGCTAAAGGGATAGTTCTGTCATCCTTTACTCACTCTCGTCCTTCCCAACGTGCAACTTGTATGACTTTCTTTCTTCCTCTGGACACAGAGAGTGAATTTTTGAAGTATACTATGGCCTTTTACAGTTTTTCTCAATTGCTAAAACACTAAACCCTATTGTTTGAACCAAATACTCAGTTGCCTGAACCCACTGATTGAATCAATCACTCTTTTGGCAAAACCATAAGCACTTTTCACCTGTTTAGACACAACTTGTCAACACATGTTCATTGTGATGCACCCGTGCTGCAGAATGGTGAGCACAAGTGACAAAAGTCAAACACAATGAAAGCACAAATGTCACCAGTTGAACACAACAACTCAAAATTGATCACACTTGTGACTAATGATGTGAGGGAACATATAAGCCAGTTCAGAGAGCACTGTTTTGTGAGGTCTTACAATGGATAGAAATCTGAGAGGAAGAGTCCGTGTGAGAGGTGGTCGAGGTGGTCGAGGTGGTCGAGGTGGTCGAGGTGGTCGAGGTGGTCGAGGTGGTCGAGGTGGTCGAGGTGATCAAGGTGGTCGAGGTGGTCGAGGTGGTCGAGGTGGTCGAGGTGGTCGAGGTGGTCGAGGTGATCGAGGTGGTCGAGGTGGTCGAGGTGGTCGAGCGGGGTCAAGGTGGTCGAGGTGGTCGAGGTGGTCGAGGTGGTCGAGCGGGGTCAAGGTGGTCGAGGTGGTCGAGGAGGTCGAGGTGGTCGAGGTGGTCGAGCGGGGTCAAGGTGGTCGAGGTGGTCGAGCGGGGTCAAGGTGGTCGAGGTGGTCGAGGAGGTCGAGGTGGTCGAGGTGGTCGAGCGGGGTCAAGGTGGTCGAGGTGGTCGAGGAGGTCGAGGTGGTCGAGGTGGTCGAGCGGGGTCAAGGTGGTCGAGGTGGTCGAGGTGGTCGAGGAGGTCGAGGTGGTCGAGGTGGTCAAGGTGGTCGAGGTGGTCGAGCGGGGTCGAGGTGGTCGAGGTGGTCGAGGTGGTCGAGGTGATCGAGGTGGTCGAGAAGGTCGAGGTGGTCGAGGTGGTCGAGGTGGTCGAGGTGGTCGAGCGGGGTCGAGGTGGTCGAGGTGGTCGAGGTGGTCGAGGTGGTCGAGGTGGTCGAGGAGGTCGAGGTGGTCGAGGTGGTCGAGGTGGTCGAGGTGGTCGAGGAGGTCGAGGTGGTCGAGGTGGTCGAGGTGGTCGAGGTGGTCGAGGAGGTCGAGGTGGTCGAGGTGGTCGAGGTGGTCGAGGTGGTCGAGGTGGTCGAGGTGATCGAGGTGGTCGAGGAGGTCGAGGTGGTCGAGGAGGTCGAGGTGGTCGAGGTGGTCGAGGTGGTCGAGGTGGTCGAGGAGGTCGAGGTGGTCGAGCGGGGTCGAGGTGATCGAGGTGGTCGAGGTGGTCGAGGAGGTCGAGGTGGTCGAGCGGGGTCGAGGTGATCGAGGTGGTCGAGGTGGTCGAGGTGGTCGAGGTGGTCGAGGTGGTCGAGGTGGTCGAGGTGGTCGAGGAGGTCGAGGTGGTCGAGGTGGTCGAGGTGGTCGAGGTGGTCGAGGAGTCGAGGTGGTCGAGGTGGTCGAGGTGGTCGAGGTGGTCGAGGTGGTCGAGGAGGTCGAGGTGGTCGAGGAGGTCGAGGTGGTCGAGGTGGTCGAGGTGGTCGAGGTGGTCGAGGTGGTCAAGGTGGTCGAGGTGGTCGAGGTGGTCGAGGTGGTCGAGGTGGTCGAGGAGGTCGAGGTGGTCGAGGAGGTCGAGGTGGTCGAGGTGGTCGAGCGGGGTCGAGGAGGTCGAGGAGGTCGAGGTGGTCGAGGAGGTCGAGGTGGTCGAGGTGGTCGAGGTGGTCGAGGTGGTCGAGGAGGTCGAGGTGGTCGAGGAGGTCGAGGTGGTCGAGCGGGGTCGAGGAGGTCGAGGTGGTCGAGGTGGTCGAGGAGGTCGAGGTGGTCGAGGTGGTCGAGGTGGTCGAGGTGGTCGAGGTGGTCGAGCGGGGTCGAGGAGGTCGAGGTGGTCGAGGAGGTCGAGGTGGTCGAGCGGGGTCGAGGAGGTCGAGGTGGTCGAGGTGGTCGAGGAGGTCGAGGTGGTCGAGGTGGTCGAGGTGGTCGAGGAGGTCGAGGTGGTCGAGCGGGGTCGAGGAGGTCGAGGTGGTCGAGGTGGTCGAGGTGGTCGAGGTGGTCGAGGAGGTCGAGGTGGTCGAGGTGGTCGAGGAGGTCGAGGTGGTCGAGGTGGTCGAGGTGGTCGAGCGGGGTCGAGGTGGTCGAGGTGGTCGAGGAGGTCGAGGTGGTCGAGGTGGTCGAGGTGGTCGAGGTGGTCGAGGTGGTCGAGCGGGGTCGAGGAGGGTCGAGGTGGTCGAGGTGGTCGAGCGGGGTCGAGGTGATCAAGGTGGTCGAGGTGGTCGAGCGGGGTCGAGGTGATCAAGGTGGTCGAGGTGGTCGAGGAGGTCGAGGTGGTCGAGGTGGTCGAGGTGGTCGAGCGGGGTCGAGGTGATCAAGGTGGTCGAGGTGGTCGAGGAGGTCGAGGTGGTCGAGGTGATCAAGGTGGTCGAGGTGGTCGAGGTGATCGAGGTGGTCGAGGTGGTCGAGGTGGTCGAGGTGGTCGAGGTGGTCGAGGTGATCGAGGTGGTCGAGGAGGTCGAGGTGGTCGAGGTGGTCGAGGTGGTCGAGGTGGTCGAGGTGGTCGAGGTGGTCGAGGTGGTCGAGGTGGTCGAGCGGGGTCGAGGTGATCAAGGTGGTCGAGGTGGTCGAGGAGGTCGAGGTGGTCGAGGTGGTCGAGGTGGTCGAGGAGGTCGAGGTGGTCGAGGTGATCAAGGTGATCGAGGTGGTCGAGGTGGTCGAGGTGGTCGAGGTGATCGAGGTGGTCGAGGTGGTCGAGGTGGTCGAGGTGGTCGAGGTGGTCGAGGTGATCGAGGTGGTCGAGGAGGTCGAGGTGGTCGAGGTGGTCGAGGTGGTCGAGGTGGTCGAGGTGGTCGAGGTGGTCGAGGTGGTCGAGGTGGTCGAGGTGGTCGAGGTGGTCGAGGTGGTCGAGGTGGTCGAGGTCGAGGTGGTCGAGGTGGTCGAGGTGGTCGAGGTGGTCGAGGTGGTCAAGGTCCATAATCCGAAGATTTAGAGAAGAGAACAGGTAATAACTTTTTTTTAAATTATAGCCTAGTATGTAAATGCTGACAGCAATTACTGTAAGACATACTATATACTGTATCACAGTATACTGTAAGTAAATATATGTTCCAGTACATCACTGTACCAATGTACTGTAGTATTGTAATGGAGGGTTGGTCTAACTGTTTGTAGGCCTAGTATTCCATGTATATTTTTTGTAACTCCATGTTCTCTTTTGTAGAATTGAAAGACTGCCACATGGGGGTGGCAGGACAGGTATGTTCTCCCCACACCAAGAGACCCTAATTGTTGATATGGTCCGTGAGAACAATGCCATTAAACTGCGTGAAATTCAGCAGAAGATCATTGAGGACCATGTAAATTTTGAGGGTATAAACCATGTCAGCCTCTCTACTGTTGATCGTGTCCTCAAGCGCAACAGACTGCTCATGAAACAGCTATACAGAGTGCCTTTTGACCGCAACTCAGACAGAGTAAAGGAGCAAAGATTCCAGTATGTACAGGTTGGCATACATCCAGACACATTCAATGTTGATTACTGTAGTGATTTACTGTAGTGGCCTAAATCACTTTCCGTATCACTTACAGAACTATATCTATTTCTACAGAGGGTTTTTGAACTGGATGCAATGGAAAGACCCCATGAATACATCTATATGGATGAAGCTGGGTTTAATCTCACCAAAAGGAGAAGGAGAGGCCGTAATGTGATTGGCCATCGGGCCATTGTTGGTGTTCCTGGGCAGCGTGGTGGCAATGTCACATTATGTGCTGCCATCAGCAATCATGGGGTTGTCCACCATCATGCCAACCTGGGGCCCTACAACACTCACCAGCTCCTCATTTTCCTCAATAACATGCGAGATGCTCTGTTGGGGCAGCAGGATGAGCATCCCATCCATGTGGTTGTTTGGGATAATGTGAGTTTTCACAGAGCCCTCCAGGTTAGAGAGTGGTTCAATATGAACCAAGATTTTATCAATCTTTGCCTTCCACCGTACTCCCCTTTCCTAAACCCCATTGAGGAATTCTTCTCCTCATGGCGGTGGAAGGTATATGAACGCCAACCTTACACCAGGGTAAATCTCCTGCAAGCCATGGGACTTGCCTGTGGTGACATAGGTGTGGAGGCAAGCCAAGCCTGGATACGGCATGCCAGGGGTTTTTTTTCCCGTTGCCTGGCCAGACAAAATGTGGCCTGTGATGTGGATGAAGTCCTGTGGCCTGACCCAGAACGGAGAAATGATGCTGTGGCTGAATAATTCACTTATTTGTATTTTTTGTACTTTATATTTACAGTATACATAGGCTTACTGTACACAAGTGGTAAGCACGTATGATTTCTGTTTGTTTTTAAAAGTGATACAGTACATGTAAATGCTCAAGATTTCTGTTTTGTCTTTTTGTACAAGTGCTAAATGCACTTTTTTTTTTTTTTTTGCAACTTGCATTTAGCCTACAGTGAACAATAAACATTTATTTCACCAGCTTCATGTCCTGAGTATTGTGTTTTCTATTTTTCTACGTAGTGTTTGATTGAACTGTTTTGAGGTGAAAGTTTGGTTTTGCAAGAAGTGTCTGAGGTTTTGTAAATGTAGCTTGAAAATTGAGTTGTGTGTTCACAGTTTAAGAGAAAAGGTGAGCTGCTTTCAAGAAATGTGTTTTAGCAATCGAGAAAAACTGTAAATATAATGAAAGGACAACAAAAAAAGCAAATGCAATAGCTTTGTGTGAGAAAGGCTGAATTTAAAATAGTAATGTTTGATTAGTAAACATCCTTCTTTTGAATCAGATCAATGGATCTGTTGATTCTGTTCATAAAGGGATGTCGTAGCTAATGTCAGGTGAGAGGTGAAAGAAAACTAAGATGGACGCGCCCAGGCAAACTTTTGTTGTGTTCGCTCTTTTGGAATAAAAGCCACAGATAGCACTGTGTGCACCACTGAGTTAATCGAGACACAGACAAACAGAAGTGCTAATAAACAATATTACTTCTGATTCTGCTTATGTGTTACGTGAACATAAACAATAACGCATCTGTAGTGTATCAGTATACTGGATCTGTGCATTATCTTAAAGTGACAGCAACCTAATATTCCTGCTGATGTCTGTGTGTTTAATGTTTTTACTGTTATGTATGTAATGTGAACATTTGTACGATTAGACATCATGTTTATTTTCTAAAATCTAAATAAAACTGAGCACCTCAATATTGCAATAAATCAAAGTCGACACAACAGCTTCTTAAACGTCTACAAACTCTCAAGTCTCAGCTCAGCTCAAGAGCACAAAAGGCCATGAGTAAAGCGATATCCTTCAGGTCAATATAGCGGAGGAATAAAATAATGTTAAGTCAAATTAGCCTAAGCCTTCCAGCACCGGCTGCAGTCATGAACTCATCTCATGAATCAAACACCTGCGATTCATCAACTCAATGCTACTGCACTCGCATTCACCTAACTAATTACATTTACTCAGATACTTCACTATAAACACTGCTAAAACATTGCGTTGTTTTAACCTAGCTGGGTTAAATATTTACTTAAAACAACCCTACCACTGGGTTAAAACAGCTCATTCACTGGCTTAAAACAGCTCATTCACTGGGTTAAAACAACCCAATCACTGGGTTAAAACAACCCAATCACTGGGTTAAAACAACTAATTCACTGGGTTAAAACAACCCAATCACTGGGTTAAAACAACCCAATCGCTGGGTTAAAACAACTAATTCACTAGGTTAAAACAACCCAATCACTGGGTTAAAACAACTAATTCACTGGGTTAAAACAACCCAATCACTGGGTTAAAACAACCCAATCGCTGGGTTAAAACAACTAATTCACTGGGTTAAAACAACCCAATCGCTGGGTTAAAACAACTAATTAACTAGGTTAAAACAACTAATTCACTAGGTTAAAACAACCCAATCGCTGGGTTAAAACAACTAATTCACTAGGTTAAAACAACTCATTCACTGGGTTAAAACAACTCATTCACTGGGTTAAAACAACCCAATCGCTGGGTTAAAACAACTAATTCACTGGGTTAAAACAACTCATTCACTGGGTTAAAACAATGCAATCGCTGGGTTAAAACAACCCAATCGCTGGGTTAAAACAACCCAATCGCTGGGTTAAAACAACTAATTCACTGGGTTAAAACAACCCAATCGCTGGGTTAAAACAACCCAATCGCTGGATTAAAACAACCCAATCGCTGGGTTAAAACAACTAATTCACTGGGTTAAAACAACTCATTCACTGGGTTAAAACAACTCATTCACTGGGTTAAAACAACCCAATCGCTGGGTTAAAACAACCCAATCGCTGGATTAAAACAACCCAATCGCTGGGTTAAAACAACTAATTCACTGGGTTAAAACAACTCATTCACTGGGTTAAAACAACTCATTCACTGGGTTAAAACAACCCAATAACTGGGTTAAAACAACCCATTCAATGGGTTAAAACAACTCATTCACTGGGTTAAAACAACTCATTTACTGGGTTAAAACAACCCATTCAATGGGTTAAAACAACCCAATAACTGGGTTAAAACAACCCAACCGCTGGGTTAAAACAACTAATTCACTAGGTTAAAACAACCCATTCACTGGGTTAAAACAACTAATTCACTAGGTTAAAACAACCCATTCAATGGGTTAAAACAACCCAATCGCTGGGTTAAAAAAAAAAAAACAATCTCTGGCTTAAAACAACCCAATCGCTGGGTTAAAACAACCCTTTCACTGGGTTATAACAACAACCCATTTACTGGGTTAAAACAACCCAACAGCTGGGTTAAAAACAACCCAAAGCTTTTGGTTCAAAGCTTGTGTTCTTTTGTAATCTCTCTTGAGGTGCCATTCCTCTCTGGAGGATTACATCAGATCTGAGGTCAAACAATCTTAAGGGAAGAGCAGTCCGCTGCGGTCAGCCATTAATGTGTTGAGGCGGACGAGTGCTGTTGCAGATGCACTGAATTACACTGGCCTCATTAACAGCGCTAGCATAGCAATCGCAATCGGTCTCAGACTTCAGCGCTTCAGAGCTTCAGAGCAGTCCATTACCCTTCCACAGACACACTCAAGGACTCCGCATAACTCAGCTTTAGCCCGCTGCTCAAACCCTGCCGTCTATATGTAACTCCAGGAATGAATGGAGAGAGAAACACTGCTGAGGCAGAAACAGAATGGATGTAATTTAAAGCTGGGTATGAAACAGGAACAGGAACAGGAAGTCCATTCAAGGATGTGATGTGTAACCTAATCCCTGACCGTGCAGATGACCACAGAGGGCATTGATCTCCGGTCAGATCGATCCACGGCTGGCTTAAGGAGATGAGCGTTTGTCCTGCTTTGTAGCTGCACTTTATTAGGCAGATCTTACGTGTGATTCGATCATCAATATATTCTGTGTGGAATGTGCTAAACTGCAGATTTCCTGGACTTAACGATTCAAGTATTAGCCTTTTCCCATAGTCTTACCGCTCACAGTTACACAACACGGTCAGTTCGAAGTTTTAGTGCCCAAAGGCTGATCATAGTTTAAAAACAAACAATATGCAGGTATTTGCTTCTCCCTGAGAAAATATTCCATGCTCGTGAAAGAGAAACGAATGTCAAGGTGTTCCTGAAACCCCAAGGCTGTACATTAGCGCAGTATCTGATGAATGCTTGTGATGCTAGACATACCTGACACAGAACTGGCTGAGACTTAAGTGTGTTCTTCGAAACCTTGTCAGACAAAACCAAACACAAAAATGATAGGTATGTATGATGACAGACGTGTGTTAGCATTCTTCAGACTGCAGAAGTTGCCAAGTGTGCCACAAAGGTTAATGACTTTGAATGCATGTTAATTTTTGTTTATAACAATTGCATCACATTTTATTAGTTAAAAAGTAACTTTCATGTAGATATTATGTGTAACGGAGGTCAGCTAGTAGTTGCTGTGTGAGTAAACCTCACTCCTCTGATCTCAAGAGACGCTTTAGCGACTGATGCTAGGGGTTGCAGCCTTTATCCTCGTTGTTATGATGTGTTCACACCTGATGCGAATGAAGCAATTCGTGCGAGTGATTTACTTGTTAAGTCAATGCAAAGACGCGAATACACATTCTGCGGTGCGATTGGCGCGAATGAGGCTGCGCAAATGACACGGCACGAATTGCGCAATTGAACGCTTGATGCGTGATTCGCCTGAGTTGAAAAATCTGAATTTTGGCGGATATTCGCGCCGCGTTAACCAATCAGGAGCTTGCTCTAGTAGTGACAACAATGAGGAGAAAATCTGTATATTAATATCTGGTTCAGACAATATGATTATCACTGTGATAACATTAAATGACATGAAACACAACCCAGTCTCTTTTCGTTAAATGCAAGTTTATGTTTGATCAATAATACAAAAGTATAAAGTCCTATTCGCAGGGGATTAGTTTTATCTGGGGACCTCGTGTGATTTAGAAATGACTCCCCACATCTGAGTTTTGCGTGGCGCATTCGCACGGGATAAGCTGTGATTTTACTCTAATTTACTGACTTATCTCACGGATATGATGTCAAGACTTGAAAATGTTTTTTCGTTATAGATATAGCTGTATGAAATTATAAACAGTCGTATCGATATCATTTTGATTGTTTTAAAGTCATAAAAATAATTTCGTTCAGTTAGAGAACAGACACTACAATTAAAAACTGAACTGAGCAATAATAACAATAAATGGCGGAAGATTCAGTTTCAAAGCTAAATGTAAAAGTGCCCATTTGCGAGTGTGTCATTGTCCTTTTCTGTTTTTGTGTTTTACATTAAGAATAATATTAAACACACCATTCAAGTAATTTACTCCCAAATTGCTCATTCTAAAGTGAAAGTATAATCCGCACGGCCGCACGGGATCATAACGGCGCATTATATGCAGCCGAGCTCCATTCTTCGTGAAAGATAAAGATAGAAATGCGTACAGGACACAAAAACCTTGCAAAAATGATACGATCCGCCTAATCACGGCCAAATCACAGATGCCGATTCGCACAGGACTAATATTATCACAGGACCTCGGTGTTCGGCGAAATATGGTAGGTCATTTGCGGGAGAAGTTTTACTTTACAAATTACAGACATGGCCGATTCGTACGGGATTAAGATCACAGACATTCTCTGCAATTATTACAAATCACCAGAGCTCCCCAGATAATACTAATCCCGTGCTAATAGGGCTTTAGTAAAAGGTATAATAAGCTATACATGAAATAAAGCAAGCAATTCAGTCAAACATTCAAAGTCAGCGCTAGTCGGCTATAGCGCTAACGTAAAGTTAAATAGCCTAAAAATAAAAAAGTTATGAAACTTCACTTTGCCCTCAGCCTAAACGATTTGCCAGGGAACAAATTATAGATCCATGAGAGCAAAGATCAGCCGTTAGATCAACACAAGACGAATTATAGCTGGAGACGCCACAGAGACATCAGAGGACAGACACAACTCCGAAAACGCCAGATCACATATTCAAATAGGCGCCCTCTTTATAAATAAACCACAGATTTGAGCTTTAAACAACTACATTATCACCTGAAAAAGTCTTAAAACTACGTTTTGCCACATTAACAGTAGTATTTTTACAAAAAAGACGTGTAAACACAGCTCATGTCAGCCATTTCTCAACGAGACGATAAACTCAAAATGTTCAAGCGTCCAACTTTGGTGCGAATAGCCCGAATTATTCGCGTCATTCGCGTCCGGTGTGAACGCACCATTAGAGCGTCCGACTCTCATGCGGGCGGACCCGGGTTCAAGTCCTGCTTGGAGCGGGTGGTTTGAACAGGAGGGGTTACACATGCACTAAGTACTCATTAACATATGTATATTTGAGTTCCTGTCAGCAAAAGGTGTGAAATGAAATCAAAATCTCAAGGGTGTTTTATGTTAAAGGGGTGGTTGCATGCGATTTCACTTTTTTAACTTTAGTTAGTGTGTAATGTTGCTGCTTGAGCATAAACAGTGTCTGCAAAGTTACAGCGCTGAAAGTTCAATGCAAACGGACATATTGTCTTTTAAAGTTATGGCAGTTTATTGCCTACAAAAACGGCCGGTTTGGACTACAACAAGCTTCTTCCCGGGTTGGTGACATCATAAACACCTGCTATTAACAAACACTGCCCCCGCGAAAACACGCAACAAAGTGGGCGATTACGAAAGAGAGAGAGCTGATGCAGAACTACAAACTACATTTGGCCATCTGACCAATCTAAGACCAGAGGGATGGGCTTCACAGAAGCAGGAAGCAAACAAGCCGATTCAAAGGACAGTGGAGACAGCGGTGTGGAATAAAGGTCAAATATAAGAAAAATATGGCATTTAAAAAAAAAAAGAAGTATTAAGACATGTTATACTGCGCCCCATAAACACAACCAAGCCTAGAAAAAACACACGGAACCACCCCTTTAATGTTAATAAAATCAGCTGTGACGGCACATTGGCAGCCGTCCCATCCTTCTGCTGTAAATCTTTTACTGCTGTCATCTTGTCTTATGGAAAACTATTGATTTTTCCACATCACCAACAGGAAGCCACGCATTATAAAGCTGATCTTCTCAATTATAAATGTGTGTGTGTATATCTCTTTGTTGCAGGAATGAGGAATCCACTTTCAACAGACAAAAACAGAGCAATCAAGCAGCTTATGATTTATTCAGGCTTTGTTTTTTTATTCCCTGGATTATTTCAGCTCACTTACATAATTATATGCTTTCTCTCACTTAGTTGTGCTCTTGAGAGGTTCTGCTGGCAGGCGTGATTCATCATTTGGGCTTTGCTCACTTACTTTAATGGAGCTCGGGCTACTCGCCTCCGCCTCGGTGCTGATGTGGCCCATGTGAACCTTCTTCTAGATCAGCTGATCTGAGCTGATGCTTTCCTCTGATTAAAAGCTCACTTTGGTGAGTTTGGTTTCCAGGAAGCTGACTTGTAGAATTTTAGATGTGCTACTTAAAGTGAATGCTTTCTTGTATCTGATGGAAGATTTAACAGTTCATAAAGCGTTGGTTATTTACAGAGTGGAACATTTTATTGCTCATTTGTTGGTTGTCATTGCTCAGGATCTCTCATATGTATGTATCAACGCTCTCCAATGTGTCTCTCTTCACACACACACACACACACACACACACACACACACACACACACACACACACACACACACACACACACACACACACACACACACACACACACACACACACACACACACACACACACACACACACACACACACACACACACACACACACACACACACACACATTCAAAAAATAACATGATTTCATCTCTTAAATGTCTTAGTGTGTGTTCTGCTCATAATTTAGATTTTTAAGTAATCATTTCAGCTGTTCATCTCACAATGACTTAGCATGTCATATTTCTGACTTTTTATCTAATAATAAGGACATTTAAATTCATATTTTCAACATTTTATCTTATAATTATGACTTAGCATGTCTTTTTTCTGACTTTTTATCTAATAATGACTTTTAAATTCATATTTTCAACATTTTATCTTATAATTATGACTTAGCATGTCATATTTCTGACTTTTTACCTAATAATTACTTTTAAATTCATATTTTCAACCTTTTATCTTATAATTATGGCTTAGCATGTCATACTTCTGACTTTTTATCTAATAATGAGGACTTTTATAAACATATTTTCATCATTTTATCTTATAATTATGACTTAGCATGACATATTTTTTACTTTTTATCTAATAATGAGGACTTTTAAAATCATATTTTCAATATTTTATCTTATGATTAGGACTTAGCATGTCATATTTCTGACTTTTTATCTAATAATGACTTTTGAATTCATATTTTCAACATTTTATCTTATAATTATGACTTAGCATATTTTCGATAGTTCATATCTCAATATTATGACTTTTAAAATCATATTTTTTACTTTTTATCTAATAATGAGGACATTTAAAATAATATTTTCAACATTTTATCTCTTAATTATGACTTTATGATAATTGAAATGAGCTGATCAGTGATATAGTTGAATATTTAGTGTTTAGTGTCCCCAACTGAGCAAGCCAGTAGGTGTATGATGTTATAAAATGTATGAAGACAGCATATATCATATTATTTGTTTATTTTGCATTTTGGTCCCTTACAGTGAAGACGCCATTTTGTGCCGCCATGTTTCTACAGTGGCCCTAAAGGGACAAACTTACAGAGCGCTAGCTACTCTCTGCTGTCTCACATGTTTGTCCTGTGTGGGCCACCGTAGCTTCTCTCTGTGCTTCAGAAGGGAGGGGTGCAATTCACAACCTCACCACTAGATGCTGCTAAAACTTACACACTGCACCTTGAAGCCTTGTCTGTGAAACCGGCCATTAGGCTCATATCCAAGAAAATGAAACAGCAGTGTGTTGTGGTCAAGGTGGCTGTGTGACTGGTTTCCGGCTCAGCCTGCGTGAGCTCATTCTGTGTGTGTGTGTGTGTGTGTGTGTGTGACGTATGGTCCAGAGATCAGGATCCTGGCGGCTGCTGTTGTCAGGGCAACTCCCTGATTTACAGACGCTGTGTTTGCAGGCTTTAGGCGTAATGGTAAGAGGTGAACGAGTGCTTTACGTAAAGATCGAGGGACGTACAGTCACACACACTCTTACATGTGGTGCTCATGTGGACTGGAATGATTTCATGTCCTTTCTCTATCCCTGTGAATAAAAAGGTAGAAAAGGATCTATTTAAAATAATGTAGGCCACTTTATACAGGAAACATAAGACATTTGGCATTATCAGGACCCACAATTATGCCCCCATTGCATTATTATACATTATATTCAACATAGTACTGTAATGTAGTACTGAATACTCTATAAACTTGATTTTTGATTACAGCTCATTAGCCATACTTCTTACTTACATCTGGTTATAGGATGTGACCCTGGAGCTCAACAGCAGTCATAAGGCAGATGTACAGCTCATCTTCATCTGAATAAATCATCTCTCACTGATGTATGGTTTGTTAGGATAGGACAATATTTGAACATCTGAGGGTGCAAAAACATCTAAATATTGAGAAAATCTCCTTTAAAGTTGTCCAAATGAAGTCCTTAGCAATGCATATTACTACTAATAATACATTTATGATATGAACATTGACCAAATATCTTCATGGAACATGATCTTAATATCCTCATGATTTTTGGCATAAAAGAAAAATGGATAATTTTGACCCATACGATGCCACAGATATACCTGTGAGACGCAGCACTGCTGTTGAGCTCCAGGGTCACACATTACAGATTATATTACATTAAAGTTTATTATATGAATGGGTCAGGGCTCAAAATAATCTATATTTACATACCATTAAAAAGTTTGTCGGTAAGATTTTTTTGAACATATTTGATCAAAATACAGTAAAGACAGTAATATTGTGAAATATTGCAATTTAAAGTAACAGTTTTCTATTTAAATTTAGTTTCAGGATTTGTTTAATGAATAGAAAGCTCAAATATTTTTGTCTTTACTTTCACTTTTGATCAACGTAATGCATCTTTGTGAAATATTTGTCAATTTTTTTCCCCAAAAATGTTTAGAATGATATATAATTCAATGTTTAAAAAGTTGAATTACCATTGCAAAAAGATTAAAACATTAACATTACTTAAAACAAAATAATGATATAAAATATTAGGAAAATGTTAACCTAAAAAAATTAATTTAACATTTACATTATTTAGTCAAAAATATTAAAGGGTTAGTTCACCCAAAAATGTAAATTGTGTCATTAATGACTGAGCCTCATGTGGTTGGACACCCGTCAGACCTCCGTTCATCTTCAGACACAAATGAAGATATTTTAGTGTAAATCTGATGCTCTGAAAGGCCTCCATTGGCTCAACTTTACACTCTCAAGACCCTTAAAAGACACTAAAGACTAAAGTTACAAAGTCCATCTCACTACAGTGGCTCTACAATAACTTTATGAAGACGAGAATAGTTTCTGTGCGCAAAAAAACCCTAAATAACGACTTATATAGTGATGACGATTTCAAAACACGGCCTCATGAAGCTTCGAAGCGTTATGAATCAGTGAGTCGATTCAGCGGTTCAGAGCGTTATGAATCAGTGAGTCGATTCAGCAGTTTGAATCGCCAGATTTTCAGCAGTTTGCCGGTTTGACACGCGATCCGAATCATGAATCGACTCACTGATTCATAACGCTCTGAACCGCTGAATCGACTCACTGATTCATAACGCTCTGAACCGCTGAATCGACTCACTGATTCATAACGCTTCGAAGCTTCATGAGGCCGTGTTTTGAAATCGTCATCACTATATAAGTCGTTATTTAGAGTTTTTTTGCGCACAAACTATTCTCGTCTTCATAAAGTTATTGTAGAGCCGCTGTAGTGAGATGGACTTTGTAACTTTAGTCTTTAGTGTCTTTTAAGGGTCTTGAGAGTGTAAAGTTGAGCCAATGGAGGCCTTTCAGAGCATCAGATTTACACTAAAATATCTTCATTTGTGTCTGAAGATGAACGGAGGTCTGACGGGTGTCCAACCACATAAGGTCAGTCATTAATGACACAATTTACATTTTTGGGTGAACTAACCCTTTAACATAAATGTATTGGTTATTAAATATAATATAAAATAAAATAACAAGCATATCAAATATAACATAATATAATTAAAACGTAATGATATATACAAATTTTAATCAAAATGAATGTTTACACATTTTTCCCATCCATTGAAAGGCTGTGGTAAACACAAGAGACTCTCAGATAATGTGTGTGAAACTAAAACAGTGGCATTATGTTGTAAATCCCTGGAGTCTGACAGCGGGTGAGGCTGTTGGTGGCGGAGCGGGTGATTTCCCATGCTGTGTGAGAGAGGAGTGTAAACACCGCGGGTGTGTGAGAGTGTTTTCCTAAGCCCGTCGTGTGAGAAGCGGCTCAGTTAATAGCACCCTTGGAGTGAAATAGCACACCGTGCAGAGGCAGCTGACACCTCTCTAAACACAGCACAGGATCGTAAAGGCCGTCTCTCTGTGTGTGGAGACTTCATCATCTCCACCGGCTTTAATATAGATCACACACGAGTGTCAAAACGGCCCTCAGCCCACATCAAAGAGAGCCCGAGACGTGTCGCAGTTTATATTCTACACTTTCACACTCGTTCAGACTCTAGTCTTTGCATTCGTTCATCAGCAGATCGTTGAACGGTGTGGACTCAATGTTAAATACTGAGAGATGGAGAGAGCAACAGGGGAAACAGTTTAAGATTACTGCTTAATCTTATCACACCTGGGGCCGGTTGCATAAACCGTTAAGACTAGTCTTACAAGTTAGACATACATTTTTTTTTCTTTAAGACTGTTCATAATTTTTTTAAATCAGTTACATAAACACATAGACTGGCCTAATTTGATACGAAAAGTAAGACTGAATGCCACTTGCCTAACTGCTAGTG
This sequence comes from Gobio occitaniae, assembly GCA_033150135.1. Classification (NCBI taxonomy): domain Eukaryota; kingdom Metazoa; phylum Chordata; class Actinopteri; order Cypriniformes; family Gobionidae; genus Gobio; species Gobio occitaniae. Next base: position 368,321 of record JARQWZ010001180.1, on the reverse strand, counting down.
GCTCATACTAGATCTTAAGACACTGTCTTAACATAATGGCTTAGTTTATGCAACTGGCCCCTGATGTACTCGTTTGCATCATCAGGAGAATGGCATCTACGCTAATGTTAGGGTGTGTTCACACTTGTCATGTTTGGTTGGATTAAAACGAACCCTGATGCGATTGCTGGGTTAGTGCGGTTCATCTGAACACATGTGAAGCTGCCATCCCAACCCTGGAGCACCAAACAAGCGGACGAGACGCTAAAGAGACGGGTCTCAGTCCGCTTCCAAACCAACTCTGGTGCGGTTCCACTGATATACACTCACCTAAAGGATTATTAGGAACACCTGTTTGAATTCTCATTAATGCAATTATCTAATCAACCAATCACATGGCAGTTGCTTCAATGCATTTAGGGGTGTGGTCCTGGTCAAGACAATCTCCTGAACTCCAAACTGAATGTCGGAATGGGAAAGAAAGGGGATTTAAGCAATTTCAAGCGTGGCATGGTTGTTGGTGCCAGACGGGCCGGTCTGAGTATTTCACAATCTGCTCAGTTACTGGGATTTTCACACACAACCATTTCTAGGGTTTACAAAGAATGGTGTGAAAAGGGAAAAGCATCCAGTATGCGGCAGTCCTGTGGGAGAAAATGCCTTGTTGATGCTAGAGGTCAGAGGTCATGGGCCGACTGATTCAAGCTGATAGAAGAGCAACTTTGACTGAAATAACCACTCGTTACAACCGAGGTCTGCAGCAAAGCATTTGTGAAGCCACAACACACACAACCTTGAGGCGGATGGGCTACAACAGCAGAAGACCCCACCGGGTACCACTCATCTCCACTACAAATAGGAAAAAGAGGCGACAATTTGCACCAGCTCACCAAAATTGGACAGTTGAAGACTGGAAAAATGTTGCCTGGTCTGATGAGTCTGGATTTCTGTTGAGACATTCAGATGGTAGAGTCAGAATTTGGCGTAAACAGAATGAGAACATGGATCCATCATGCCTTGTTCCCACTGTGCAGGCTGGTGGTGGTGGTGTAATGGTGTGGGGGATGTTTTCTTGGCACACTTTAGGCCCCTTAGTGCCAATTGGGCATGGTTTAAATGCCACGGCCTACCTGAGCATTGTTTCTGCCCATGTCCATCCCTTTATGAGCACCATGTCCCCATCCTCTGATGGCTACTTCCAGCAGGATAATGCACCGTCACAAAGCTCCAATCATTTCAAATTGGTTTCTTGAACATGACACACAGCATTGTTCTGAATGTTCGGTAAGCAGCTCCGTCGCGAAATATACGTCATAAAAGCCGACCAATCAGGTTGTAAGCGTATCCCTATGCCTTTGGTCCGGTAACTTTAGGTTCGCTGTTAAAAATGCCAGTGTGAACGCTAAGCGGACCAGGACTATATGTTTTGCTTTTGTTTTTTGGTCCGGACCAAACAAACTGAACTACAAGTGTGAACGCACCCTTAAGGCCTTTGCACACTTTGCATGCGAAAGTTTTGCACGTCAAAAAATAAATTTGACCTCACCTTATGTCAATCACGCTTGCACACTGCCTCTGAAACTTTCGTCCGTCAAAAAACAATTTGATTTTCTGCATTTTTCGCATCCGTTTTTCCCATTTACAGTGCTGATGCCCAACCTAAAACTGCTGGCAATGAATCGCCAGTGCTCAGATACCTACAATTATATGTAGCCTACAAATATTATTGTATCAAAAATACTACAAATATTATTATATCACAGCTATAGTTATAGCACACCAGTCCCTGTAAACTGTGTGTGTGTGTGTGTCTGCGCGAGCGCGGTTCAGGATCAATTGATTCACGGAAATTGGTGGTCTTCTTTTTAATATGTGTCTCCAGTATCGCTAGCAAAGCCTCAAACTAAGCCACTGACAGTCTAAAGTAAACTTTGGATCGGTCTGGATAATCCGCAGATCCTTGATAAGGAGGTGGAACTCTCCTTCCTCTCTACGCGATCACAGGAGTGGATGGACCCATTATTTCCTCTTTCTTTTTTTCTTTTTAAGAAGAGAGAGGACAAAAAAATCATGCTCACTACTTGAAGACGCCATTTTGTATTGTTTTGCATTTTTTTCCGTAACGCATTCATTAATATGCATCGGACTCTGTGTGCAAGGTCTCTGAGCGTGATGAATTTTTCGGATCACGAATATGAAAAAACGCATGAGAATATTTCGGACTCAGTGTGCAAAGGCCTTTAGTCTCTCTGTTTATCCTGAGGTTTACTGCAGTCAGCCGGATCCAGATCAGATGGAGGACCTGCTCCAACTCATCCCTGAAGTGTCAGAGAGACATGACCACGAGACTCTCCTCTGTGACGCCTCCTTCACTTCCCTCTGTACAGATGAAAACATTAACGGAATGATCAGAAACTACTATATTATGCAATGCAGATTCATTTGCAAGTCATTTGGCGGCCATTTTGTAAAGAAAAACGACACGCCTGCACACATATTCAAACGCTCTTGCCTGTAGACTAAACACGTAATGCTTATGTGCATGCCGTCACCGTTCTCACAGATTTGTGTTTTTTTAAGTTTACAGGAAGATGATAGCGGTATCATTTTAAAACTATTGCAACACCTGTTTGAGGGTTTGTGTTCTCTAGCCGGCGGGCGATGGTGACGTGCAGATGAGCTGCCCGAACTCATTGAGAGTTTCTGTTTCCGTTGAAAATGGTGTTGTGTAAGTGACCCACAGTAAATCATGATCTCCTACAATGGAAATGAATCAATCAAAGACTTACTTTAGCTGGACAGTAACTTCTCTCTAGAGCTGGTGTACAGCCAAAACAATCTCTCTTCCATTAATGTCCTATTCTCACTTTGAAAGCGCTGTAGAAATGAAGGTGACTTGAGGAGAAAAACAACAGCAGCCTTGAATATCAATGGCCAGGCAGCTTGTGTACAAAGACCCAATTATACTGTAAACAAGATACTGAAATATGTTGCTTACAATTGATTGATTAAAATTGATTATGTGGGAAATATTTGCTCTGTATTAAGTTAACAGCGTATACTGTTCAACAGTCAGTAAGATTTAAGAAACTAACTTCATGCATCTCACGGGTATATCTGTTGCATTGTATGGGTCAAAATTATCAATTTTTCTTTTATGCAAAAAATCATTAGGATATTAAGATCATGTTCCATGAAGATATTTGGTCAATGTTCATATCATAAATGTATTATTAGTAGTAATATGCATTGCTAAGGACTTCATCTGGACAACTTGAAAGGAGATTTTCTCAATATTTTTGTGACCTCAGATTCCAGATGTTCAAATATTGTCCTATCCTAACAAACCATACATCAGTGAGAGATTATTTATTCAAATGAAGATGAGCTGTACATCTCCCTTATGACTGCTGTTGTGCTCCTGGGTCACATTTAAAGAATTACAGTAGTATATTCCCAATCAACTTATGAATCATACCAAAGATATTTACATAAGACACATGACTCACAGTTGTGCTTTTGTTTTACTGCTAAGATCTCACATCCGGCTAATGAACATATATGGAAAGTGAGAGGGGTGGGGGAGATAAATATGGATCTGCTGTGGATGACTCATCATATCTTTGATGTGATGATAGGTTTGGAGGTTTCCCATGGCAACAGGAACCGTTCCATACAGGGGTCCCGTTGATCACAAGTGACGCTTAATTACGTAAATCGACTCCCTGATTCGTTTTTTACACAATGTTCACAGTTGGCTAATATAATGGCAAACAACAGTAAACAATTCATAAACAATCCTCAGAACCACAAGTAGTTATCAGAGCGTGTCAAACCATCTGTCAGTGATAAAGCAGTTTAAGCTGTGTTTGTCAGTAGCACTATACACTCATTATTCCTTCTCTTTTTGGCAGAGCGAGCCTCTCTGATGCACCTGGACATTCCAGCACACCAGTTCTTCCCCTGGATGGAGTCAAATGTGTTCTGGAAAGTAGGGAGCGACATGAACATCACCCCAGGAAACAGATGTGAGGAGAGAGAGAGAGAGAGAGAGAGAGAGAGAGAGAGAGAGAGAGAGAGAGAGAGAGAGAGAGAGAGAGAGAGAGAGAGAGAGAGAGAGAGAGAGAAGGGGGTGGGGGCGGCTGCCTCAGGAGATAATATGTGACTGGAAGCACAATGAGCAAACCAGAACTTCTCTCTCTCTCTCTTTCTCTTTCTGTCTCTCGCCGGGAAGCCCCAGCCTCAGCAGACTGTACACTGATTAATCGCTGCTGTAATGTTGAGGGATTAATACAGAGAGCAGCGCTGCGGTGCTTCAGGAGGTAAATGCAAAGTACACAGCGGGGGGCAAATGCTCCATTTCTCAAGGCCTGATTGCTGCACCTGTGCGTGTCTGATCAGCAAGATGATCGATTTTAGCCTGGGGATGCATCCAAATACTTGTGTATTTTTTGTTTGCTGGGATGACGGTGTTGTCCTTTGACCTGTCCTTATGATACTACTGACCACAAAAACTATTTACTTTGGTGTTGTTAAACAAGTATAGCCTGGTCCTACCAGACTCTCGTACATTTCATTTGTACAGAGTCTGGCCGCTCTCCATTGATGAGCGTTTACTTCCTTGAAGGCGGGAACTCTGTTGAAGTTCAAAACTTTTGGATCTGCCATAACCAATCACTAACGATTGGTCGTGACGTGTGTCATGTGCCGTTCGCATAAGTCCGTAAAAATAAATGTGCAGATTGTGCACACCACCTCAGTGATAAAACCTCCTGCATTCGGATTGTGATTTATTCACGATGGAGAGTTTTGTGATCAGGAATGGCTGCTCATGTGGTCAAATAGAATATCATATGCTTGGTATGATAAGAATAAATGCTGCCGTAAATAACGGCCCAGTTCAAATGTTTACGTGCTTTTCTTCTGTTTGTTTTGAGCGGTGTTGAAATATATTGCTCTTGAAAATACTCACCTGCATTTAAAGAAATACAAGTCTAGAAATGCATTCAAATGACAGCGAACCGCAAGCCGTACGGTGCTCTGCAGGGGTCAAAAAGGATATAAACAGTGAATTTTGAAGTGATATATTCTTGAAAACTCAGAGATGTGGATTCGGACAGCAGTTAAATGACCACACGACCTCGTGTTTGTCTAAAGCAGGAGGTCATTCGGCCGGGGATTTTTACGCGGGTGGTTGGAGACGGACGGCAATAAAATCTCTGACTAGCCGCTGTAAATGATGACCATACCTTCCGACCGCACGAGAAACAATTACCGTCCGAATAGGGCTTCAGCAGTGTGTGGAAAATCACACTTTTCCTGGGACACAACATCATGGCCACCAACAAAACTCAGCACAGATTGTTCTTGCTCCAGCTATAACTTCTGGATACTCGGTAGCGGAGCCACAACAGACAGAATGGCTTTCGCTCGCATCTTTCGCACTCCCTCTGTTCGCTGATTGGACCGGTAAAAACTTGTTTGGAGAAAACCTAAGAATATACCACAGTCCCAGACAGAGAACTGAAGGAAAATGAAAATTGAGCGGAAGTACGGAGGAGGGCGGAGCTAGGCTATGTCTGATCAGCAAGATGATCGATTTTGGCCTGGGGATGCATCCAAATACTTGTGTATTTTTAATTAGCTGGGATGACAGTGTTGTCCTTTCACCTGTGTATGATACTACTGACCACTAAAACTATTTACTTGGGTGTTGTTAAACAAGTATAACGCAAGATGCAACATTCTTGGTATCGTTGGGACTTACCGCTGGGCTGACAGATCTAGATGATCCAACGTAAAGTATTAATACGTATCCATTACCACCCTGTCATTTTGAAGCTCATGATGAGCTCTGGTGTGCACATAGACGGAGCCATGAATTATCTTGTTGTTGATGATGATGCTCTGCAAAGACATGACTCAATCTAATCATTCTCACGTCATGTGTCTTATGTGGTGTCTTGACTCTGTAAGATAAGATCCTCCTTTTATCAGGGTGCAGTCCTAAGGAGGAACAGTGTCCTCTCAACAGAGCTCCAGCTTGTTTCAGACTGCAGAATGTTGGCTGGCTCTCTTGAGGGAGTTTGGACTCATTTAATTCCTTCCCATCAGCAGAAGGCTCAAACAAACGCTAGATGAATACAATCGCAGCTCTGCTCACATATCACAGCACGTACCCTACCTCTCATGTTCCAGGCAAGAAAGCACACTGTGAAGATAATAAACGAGATTTATAACGGTGCAGTGCAACAATGGAATGGCTCATAAACAGTTGTGATGCTAAACGCGGAGAGTCCAGACGTATCAGTCAAAATATATCTGAGTAATAGCACAGATAAGTTAAATTCCTGCTGTATCTTTCCTCCCATAAAACATTCTCTCACAAGGCGAGCCGCCAAATTTTATGTTTTTACAACAGACAGACATTAGGGAGTTTCACTTGTCACTCCCATAAAAACTAATTTTATCTTTTGGCCAGATTTAAGAGCTCTTGTATTTCAAAGATAATCCCTGAAGGAATAACTTTGAAAATAACCTAAAAACACACACAGAGCCTCCTTGTTGTTGTTCAGTCGACCCTCAGAGGTAAGACTCTCGACCTCAGAGCATCCTCACGCTGTGTTAATCTACTCGAAAAGGTCACACACATCAGACTCCAGACGTCCCACCTGCCTCCTACTCAGATGAACTTACGCGCTAGCGTTATTGTGTAGGCATAGACAGCCACACACACACACACACACTAACATAATATGTTCCTAAACCTAAAGTCTAGACAGCAAATGCTTCTTTACAAGATACCTAATTTTAGCCAAATTGAAAAGCAGCTCACACAGACTTTTATGTTAGATGTGATTAATTGTGATTAATCGATTTGACAGCAATAATATTTGATATTAATTTATATAATTTATCGTAAAAAAACAAACAAAAAAACAGTAGGCCTATCGATATACATTATATTGCCAAAAGTATTGTGCCGCCCCTCCACATCCCTTAGTTCAGGTGTTCAACCCGTGGTGTGTGTACGCTTCTACACACATTAGTGACACATTTCCTCACTACTAAATATTCCACGCTCAACTGTTAGTGGGATTATAACAAAGTGGAAGCGATTGGGGTCAGCGCATGCTGAGGGTTACAGAGCGGGGTCAGCGCATACTGAGGGTCACAGAGCGGGGTCAGCGCATACTGAGGGTCACAGAGCGGGGTCAGCGCATACTGAGGGTCACAGACCAGGGTCAGCGCATGCTGAGGGTCACAGAGCGGGGTCAGCGCATGCTGAGGGTCACAGAGCGGGGTCAGCGCATGCTGAGGGTCACAGAGCGGGGTCAGCGCATGCTGAGGGTCACAGAGCAGGGTCAGCGCATGCTGAGGGTCACAGAGCGGGGTCAGCGCATGCTGAGGGTCACAGAGCGGGGTCAGCGCATGCTGAGGGTCACAGAGCAGGGTCAGCGCATGCTGAGGGTCACAGAGCGGGGTCAGCGCATGCTGAGGGTCACAGAGCAGAGTCAGCGCATGCTGAGGGTCACAGAGCGGGATCAGCTCATGCTGAGGGTCACAGAGCGGGGTCAGCGCATGCTGAGGGTCACAGAGCGGGGTCAGCGCATGCTGAGGGTCACAGAGCGGGGTCAGCGCATGCTGAGGGTCACAGAGCGGGATCAGCTCATGCTGAGGGTCACAGAGCGGGGTCAGCGCATGCTGAGGGTCACAGAGCGGGGTCAGCACATGCTGAGGGTCACAGAGCGGGGTCAGCGCATGCTGAGGGTCACAGAGCGGGGTCAGCGCATGCTGAGGGTCACAGAGCGGGGTCAGTGCATGCTGAGGGTCACAGAGCGGGGTCAGCGCATGCTGAGGGTCACAAAAGTGGCCAACTTTCTGCAGAGTCAAGAGCTCCAGACCTCCAAACTTCTGTGGCCTTCAGATGAGCTCAAGAACAGTGTGTAGAGCTTCATGGAATGGGTTTCCATGGCCGAGCAGCTCATCCAAGCCTTACATCACCAAGCGTTGGATGCAGTGGGGTAAAGCGCGCCGCCACTGGACTCTAGAGCATTGTTTTTCAGGGGTTGGGCTTGGCCCCCTTAGTTCCAGTGAAAGGAACTCTTAATGCTTCACCAAGACATTTTGGACAATTTCATGCACCCAACTTTGTGGGACCAGTTTGGGGACGGCCCCTTCCTGTCCCAGCATGACTGCTCCAGTGCTCAAAGCGTCTCCATTAAGACATGGATGAGCGAGTTTGGTGTGGAGGAACTTGAGTCCTGACCTCAACCCGATAGAACAGCTTTGGGATGAATTAGAGCGGAGACTGAGAGCCAGGCCTTCTCGTCCAACATCACAAATGAAGAATCCCCATAAACACACTCCTAAACCTTGAGGAAAGCCAGAAGAGCTGAAGGGTGGCCGACTCCATATTCAACCCTGCGGATTAAGAATGGGATGGCATTAAAGTCTGTATAGAGAGAGTTGATTAGCTTAGCATAATGCAACCATCAAACTCTATAGGAAGTAACAGATATATTATAAGGTCAGGAGACAAATGTCACGTTAGGGTATGGTCACTGTGGTGACAGTGTGATCTGTGCATGGACATTTCCACTGTGAGACTGAGTGGTTGTACTCTTGTTTCAATATTAGTTTACTGTGGGCATGTTTATTTGTGTTATAAATAACCCCCAGGGTTAGATTTGTGATTCTTATCAGCTTGAAATTACGCAGATCTTTGCACTTACACGTTCTCCTGCAAACACAGCCTAAACAAACATTTGTACACTCAGCAAAATGTGGGAGTAGGGGAAATAAACCCATGCATTTAGTACACTGTGTTCATGGAAATACCATCCGCCAATCAGCAGGTTAGACAGCACAACAGCTTTAATGCTACCCATGACACATAATCAGCATTATAATAGAAAGTACAATAAATTCCCCAGGAGATTCTCTTCTGCTGTCTCTCTGAACTCTAGAAAATGAGCAGAAGATAGTTGAGAGATGTCTGGTTCATGACTCTGAAGAGCAGGGGAGTTTTTGGGGAGACCGGCACGGGGCTGTCCCAGTCTGACAGAAGAACGCCAAGACATTCCATGCCTCTGAGACACAGATCTTTATTTATTTACCTTGCTGTAAAGTATTAACACTTCTTTTCAAATACAATTTAAGCACTATTAATTTATTAGAAAACACAGTCTTTCTTCAGTTTTTTCTTGAGTGACTGTCCTCTTATTCCCCTTCCTCGTGTTCTCTTTATTGTTATTATTGATAGGAAAGGCCCTGTTGGGTTTTCCTCTGAGTAAAGCTCTTGTCCTCCACCCACAGTCTCACCTCCCTCCATCTCTGATGCTCTCGTCTCCCTCGATTACATTATCATCAGCGCTGCACAGCTTGAAAACCATAAACACCCACTTTTCTGAATGTCACCTCTGAAATACCCTGTCAACAAATCAAGCATAAACACCCACATATTTCTGTTAAAAACAGTTGAGTTCTGAACAACTCAGCACTGTGTGTGTAAGAGTCTCACGATCAGCGGCCTTCAGAATGAGGATGAGTTTGAGGAACAGCTCAGAGTGTTTCCTAAAGGAGCTGGATTTACTCCGAACACAGTTCTTTCTCTCTTATAGCCACACGGTTGACATTAAATTGATTTCTAAGACTTGAAAAATTTGATTTAAATTTTTTCAGAAGGGCGATTTTGATCTGTTGGTTAAAATCATGTGTGTATATAGGTTGAATTCAGCTTCAAGAAAGACAAATACATATATCCCTCTGGTTTAGGGGTCACACTTGGCTTCTTCTGGTCAAAAGTGACCAAAGCCTTAAAATGTAACTACCCCCCCTACCCCCGAATACTAGTGTAATATAATTTTGTTCCATAAAATGTTTTGATTATTATGTAGAATTTTGAGGGTATTTTATGATACTGTGCAATATTTATATATTTTTTATTAGCTATTTTCCCCCATTGAAAACAATAAAAAATACGTTTTAATTATTTTCAATTAAAGCAGTATTCCATGTTAAAATAGAGATAGGGCATTAAAAATAATTTTTTTGAAGGTGGATTAGTAGAAAAATAAAAAACGTATGTAATGCCAAGTTGTAAATATAAATTCTCTAGTGATTTTACACATAAATACTTATTTTTATTAGGTTCTGGATTTGGATTTATACTTAGACATTCTCAAAGACTACTTTGAGATTTTTTTTAAATGTTGATTTGAAGTGTCAGTTTTTGCATTAATTTGACTCCAGTCAGATCTGAGCAGAGAGGAGAACATGTGTTACACAACTTCAAATTACAATAAACATGCAACACAAACCTCTTATTTGAGTCTTTTGGCACAATTTGAACATTATGGATACAGCCACACCAGTTCGTCTGTGTGTGTATAAGATTGTGTTTTGTGTGTGTGTCTGAGTGTGTGTGTCTGTGAGTGTGTGTGTGTGTGTGAGTGTGTTTATGTGAGTGTTTGTCTGTGAGTGTGTGTGTGTCTGTGAGTGTGTTTATGTGAGTGTGTGTTTGAGTCTGTGAGTGTGTTTATGTGAGTGTGTGTTTGAGTGTGTGTGTGTGTGTGTGTGTGTGTGTGTGTTTATGTGTGTGTGTGTGTGTGTGTGTGTGTGTGTGTGTGTGTATGTGAGTGAGTGTGTGTCTGTGTGTTTGTGTGTGTGTGTGTGTGTGTGTGTGTGTGTGTGTGTGTGTGTCTCTGAGTGTGGGCATGTTTTCGTGAAATATCAGGACACAAATGTGTATAATGACATGGGTATGACATAGTTATTACAAAAAGAGGGTGAAATATGAGGACGTTCCCCATGTCCTCACTTTTCAAAATGCTTATAAATCATACAGAATGAGTTTTTTTTCACAGAAAGTGAACTGCACAGTCTCCTGTGAGGGCTAGGTTTAGGGGCAGGGGCAGTGTGTGTGTGTGTGTGTGTGTGATGGGTAGGTTTAGGGGCAGTGGCAGTGTAAGGGGATAGAAAATACGGTTTGTACGGTATAAAAACCATTACGCCTATGGAAAGTCCTCACATTTCACAAAAACAAACATGTGTGTGTGTGTGTGTGTGTGTGTGTGTTTTGTACTCTTGATGTTTTAGTGTCACCCCTTCATCGCTGTGCATGTTTGTTCTACATCATGGCTGATTTGTGGTTTGTATCACCAAAATATTCTATATAGTTTTATAGTTTTTGTATTTTTGCACAATTTCAAAACTTAAAATGTTTGATTATTTTGACCGAAGAGGTCGATATCCATGCTAGTTTACAGAAGTCAGCTGATTTAACTGTTTATTATTAAAGATTTATCTGTTAAAATAGCTGGAACTATATTATTATCTCAAGCGTCAATGCTTTTGTTTGTGATTATTTCCAAAAACTCAATATGATAGTCTTGGCTGTGGGACTCCAGCATGAGCAATCCTTCGCTTTCCTGATAAAATATGTCAAACACACACTTTGTACTTTAAGGGAAAGTACAAAGTCGAGTCTAACAGAAGTAAATCTCTTCGTCTAAACATGTCTGAGAGGCATAAATCACTGATGTTTCATCCTTTATGCTGCTGTAGTGCATCTGGGATCCAGACCATCATCATCATCATCATCATCATCATCATCATCATCCGCAGGGAATGCTGTGGGAATCCCCCGATCTGTTCCTCTGGAATGTCGGATTGGTCTGGGATAATATTTGGGCCTGTAAGAAGAGACGTTCAGAGAAAGAGAGGGAGAGAGAGAGAGAGAGAGAGAGAGAGAGAGCCCAGGACAGATGTGGTGTTAATCCGTCTCAGACTTTTGATTGTTTGCGTAGATCATGGACAAAGCAAAAACATGAATTTTTAAAAGCATTTTGTGTACCTATGACTTACTTCCAGTCTAATTTCCATTTGCGTCGCAATGACATATTTCCAGTCCAGATGGGGAATGAGCAGCTCATACTGACAATACGTTATTAATAATACAGTTTCAGCAAAGATCAGCCATCTGTGTGTCATACATGTGATTATTAATGAGAAATCAGTTTCCCCTCTGCACGGCAACTGAGCTGTTAATGAGTCATGTATAATAAATAAATACATAAATAAAGGGTCTCTCTGTGTGTGTGTGTGTGTGTGTGTGTGTGTCTGTGTGTGTGTCTGTCTGTGAGTGAGTGTGTGTGTGTGTGTGTGTGTGTGTGTAAGTGTGTGTGTGTGTGTGTGTGTGTGTGTGTGTGTGTGTGTGTCTGTGAGTGTGTGTTTGAGTGTGTGTGTGTGTGTGTCTGTGAGTGTGTGTGTTTTTGTGTGTGTGTGTGTGTGAGTGTGTTTATGTGAGTGTCTGTCTGTGTGTGTCTGTGAGTGTGTGTGTGTGTGTGTGTGTGTGTGTGTGTGTGTGTGTGTGTGTGTGTGTGTGTGAGTGTGTGTGTGTGTGTGTGTGTGTGTGTGTGTGTGTGTGTCTGTGAGTGTGTGTGTGTCTGTGTGTGTGTGTCTGTCTGTGTGTGTGTGTGTGTGTGTGTGTGAGAGTGAGTGTTTCTGTGTGTGTGTTTATGTGTGTGTATGTGAGTGTGTGTCTGTGAGTGTGTGTCTGTGAGTGTGTGTGTGTGTGTGTGTGTGTGTGTGTGTGTGTGTGTCTGTGAGTGTGTGTGTGTGTGTGTGTGTGTGTGTGTGTGTGTGTCTGTCTGTGAGTGTTTCTGTGTGTGTGTGTGTGTGTGTGTGTGTGTGTGTGTGTGTGTGTGTGTCTGTCTGTGAGTGTTTCTGTGTGTGTGTGTGTGTGTGTGTGTGTTTATGTGAGTGTGTGTTTGTGTGTGTCTGTGAGTGTTTGTCTGTGTTTATGTGAGTGTTGGTTTGAGTATGTGTGTGTGTGTGTGTGTGTGTGTGTGTGTGTGTGAGTGTGTGTTTGTGAGTGTGTTTATGTGAGTGTGTGTTTGTGTGTGTCTCTGAGTGTTTGTCTGTGTTTATGTGAGTGTTGGTTTGAGTATGTGTGTGTGTGTGTGTGAGTGTGTGTTTGTGAGTGTGTTTATGTGAGTGTTTGAGTGTGTGTGTGTGTGTGTGTGTGTGTGTGTGTGTGTGTGTGTGTGTGTGTGTGTGTGTGTGTCTGTGTGTGTGTCTGTGTTTATGTGAGTGTTGGTTTGAGTATGTGTGTGTGTGTGTGTGTGTGAGAGAGTGTGTTTGTGAGTATGTTTATGTGAGTGTGTGTGTGAGTGAGTGTGTTTGAGTGTGTGTGTCTGTGAATGTGTTTATGTGAGTGTCGGTTTTATTGTGTGTGTGTGTGTGTGAGTGTGTTTGAGTGTGTGTCTGTGAGTGTGTTTATGTGTGTGTCTGTGAGTGTGTTTGAGTGAGCGTGTTTGTGTGAGTGTTGGTTTGAGTGAGCGTGTTTATGTGAGTGTGTGTTTGAGTGTGTGTTTGCGTGTGTGTTTGTGAGTGTGTTTGAGTGTGTGTCTGTGAGTGTGTTTGAGTGAGTGTGTTTATGTGAGTGTTGGTTTGAGTGTGTGTGTGTGTGTGTGTGTGTGTGTGCGTGTGTGTGAGTGTGTTTGTTAGTGTGTTTATGTGAGTGTGTGTTTGAGTGTGTGTGTCTGTGAATGTGTTTATGTGAGTGTCGGTTTTAGTGTGTGTGTGTGTGTGTGTGTGTGTGTGAGTGTGTTTGAGTGTGTGTCTGTGAGTGTGTTTGAGTGAGCGTGTTTATGTGAGTGTCGGTTTTTGTGTGTGTGTCTGAGTGTGTGTTTGCGTGTGTGTTTGTGAGTGTGTTTGAGTGTGTGTCTGTGAGTGTGTTTGAGTGAGTGTGTTTATGTGAGTGTTGGTTTGAGTGTGTGTGTGTATGTGTGTGTGTGTGAGTGTGTTTGTTAGTGTGTTTGTGTGAGTGTGTGTTTGAGTGTGTGTTTATGTGAGAGTGTTTATGTGAGTGTGTGTTTGAGTGTTTTTAGAAGAAGTCTTCAATGTCACATGATCCTTCAGAAATCATGTATGTATATACACAGATCAGGCATAACATTATGACCACCTTCCTGATGTAAAAGAACACGTGATTCCTCAGCCCAGGCCACCTTCTTCCATTGCTCCGTGGTCCAGTTATGGAGTACGGAGTAGAGAAAACTTTGGCATTAACAAACAAGAGGAGTCCATATATCCGTGGCCGCTGTGGAACGATCTTTCCTGCGATATTGATCCTATTAGATTTCATCAAATGAGCTGCTGACGCATCAGATCTCCAAAGCCGAGGCAAAGCTCTGCAGTGAGACAAATCGCTCTTGTGGAAGCATTGACCCAAAACCTGAGGAAACAACCCTCCGACTTACAACAGTGTGACTTTCATCACATGTGCAATAAAGAATAACCAGCCTGAACAGGAAGCAGCCGTCCTACACTTCACCAATTGTGCATGAATTGGTTCATTCAAACGCTCGTGTTTCTGTTTTAATGACTGACCCCTTTCACAAACAAACACTCCCTCATTATTTTTTGCTGAGACAAACTAGGGGGCTTTCCCTGAAAATCTTTCAACACAGTCCAGCACACAAAGCTCTGCTTATCTAGCCCTGCCCGGTGTCCAGAGGAAGTCCACTACAGGCTCCCATCATCCACAGCCCTTACAATACACCCATACACCCACACACCCATACACCCACACACCCAGACAACCATACACCCATACACCAATACACCCACACACCCACACACCCATACACCCATACACCCAGACAACCATACACCCATACACCAATACACCCACACACCCACACACCCATACACCCATACACCCATACACCAATACACCCACACACCCACACACCCATACACCCATACACCAATACACCCACACACCCACACACCCATACACCCATACACCAATACACCCACACACCCACACACCCATACACCCATACACCAATACACCCATACACCCATACACCCACACACCCATACACCCACACACCCATACACCCATACACCCATACACCCATACACCCATACACCCACACACCCACACACCCATACACCCATACACCAATACACCCATACACCAATACACCCATACACCAATACACCAATACACCCACACACCAATACACCAATACACCCACACACCCACACACCCATACACCCATACACCAATACACCAATACACCAATACACCCATACACCAATACACCAATACACCCACACACCAATACACCAATACACCCACACACCAATACACCAATACACCCACACACCCACACACCCATACACCCATACACCAATACACCAATACACCCATACACCCATACACCCATGCACCCATACACCCACACACCCACACACCAATACACCCATACACCCATACACCCATACACCAATACACCCATACACCCATACACCCATACACCAATACACCAATACACCCATACACCCACACAGCCATACACCAATACACCCATACACCCATACACCAATACACCAATACACCCATACACCCACACAGCCATACACCAATACAGCCATACACCCACACACCTATACACCCATACACCAATACACCAATACACCCATACACCCATACACCCATGCACCCATACACCCATACACCAATACACCCATGCACCCATACACCCATACACCCATACACCAATACACCCACACACCCACACACCCATACACCCATACACCAATACACCCATACACCCATACACCCACACACCCATACACCCACACACCCATACACCCATACACCAATACACCCACACACCCACACACCCATACACCCATACACCCATACACCCATACACCCATACACCCACACACCCACACACCCATACACCCATACACCCATACACCCATACACCAATACACCAATACACCCACACACCAATACACCAATACACCCACACACCCACACACCCATACACCCATACACCAATACACCAATACACCCATACACCCATACACCCATGCACCCATACACCCACACACCCACACACCAATACACCCATACACCCATACACCCATACACCAATACACCCATACACCCATACACCCATACACCAATACACCAATACACCCATACACCCACACAGCCATACACCAATACACCCATACACCCACACACCTATACACCCATACACCCATACACCAATACACCCATGCACCCATGCACCCATACACCCACACACCCACACACCAATACACCCACACACCCATACACCCATACACCCACACAGCCATACACCAATACACCCATACACCCACACACCTATACACCCATACACCAATACACCCATGCACCCATACACCCACACACCCACACACCCACACACCAATACAACCATACACCCATACAAGTCAAGTCAAGTCAAGTCAACTTTATTTATATAGCGCTTTTAACAATGTAGATTGTTTCAAAGCAGCTTTACAGTGTTAAACAGGAAAATAATGCAGCATAATTTTATTCAGCTGTATAGCCATTCTGGAAAAATTTCAAGTATCATACAGTGACAGTGTGGGCTTTAGATCAATAATTTGATCAGTAATTTAGTTTAAATGGTTAATTTAGTTTATTATTTAGATGTATTTCGATGTTTAGTTGAAAAATTTAGTGTCCCCAACTGAGCACGCCAAGCCAGAGGTAACAGTGGCAAGGAAACCAAAACCCCATTAGGTGACCTAATGGAGAAAAATAAACCTTGGGAGAAACCAGGCTCAGTCGGGGTGCCAGTTCTCCTCTGGCCAATTAACAAACAGCGTATTATTATTATTATTATTCTGGCAGTTTTACAGCTCGGAGGTCATAATAGATCAGAATATTCGAGGGACCGGGGGCAACATGCTGGAGACGGGTTTATTGAGGATGATGTTGATTAAATAATTATTAAAGTGCAATATTCGAATGATCGGAGGCAACACGCTGGAGACGGGTTTATTGAGGATGATGTTGATTAAATAGTTATTAAAGTGCAATATTCGAATGATCGGAGGCAACACGCTGGAGACGGGTTTATTGAGGATGACATATCGATTTAAGTATTATTTAATTGTAATATTCGAACAATCTGAGTCAACACGCCAGAGACGGGTTTATTGAGATGCCGTGTCGATGAGGCAGTTTCAGGGGGAGTCTAATCACGGTCTCTCAGACACTTCGGGGTCCTGTGTTGGTCATGTGTTGGTCTTCTCCGGGCGCAGATCCACCATCTGAACTGGATACGGCCCGGATCCGGCTGACTGCAGTAAACCTCGGGATAAAACAGAGAGACTATCATTAGCGTAGATGCCATTCTTCTGATGATGTAACGAGTACATCAGGTGTTATGGGAAGTGTTCCCGGTTCCGGCTGACCTAGTTAATGCAGCCTAACAATCATTTCATTGAAAAAGTGTTTTATGTGTATGCCACAGTAAAGAGATGTGTTTTTAGTCTAGATTTAAACTGACAGAGTGTGTCTGCTTCCCGAACAATGTTAGGAAGACTGTTCCAGAGTTTAGGTGCTAAATAGGAAAACGATCGACCGCCTGCAGTTGATTTGGATATTCTCGGTGTGATCAACTGGCCAGAGTTTAGAGAGCGCAGTAGACGTGATGGAGTATAATATGTTAAGAGCTCGCTCAAGTATTGGGGAGCTAAACCATTTAGTGCTTTGTAAGTAATAAGTAAGATTTTAAAATGTATGCGATGTTTAATAGGCAGCCAGTGCAGTGTTGACAGAACTGGGCTAATATGGTCATACTTCCTGGTTCTAGTAAGAACTCGAGCTGCTGCGTTTTGGACCAGCTGGAGTTTGTTTATTAAGCGAGCAGGGCAACCACCCAGTAGAGCATTACAATAATCTAACCTTGAGGTCATGAACGCATGAACTAACTGTTCAGCATTTTGCATTGAGAGCATGTGCCGTAATTTAGATATATTTTTAAGATGGTAGAAAGCAGTTTTACAGATGCTAGAAACGTGGCTTTCAAACGAAAGATTGGTATCAAAGAGCACAGCCAGGTTCCTCACTGACGACGAGGACTTGACAGAACAGCCATCAAGTGTTAGACAGTATTCTAGGTCACTACTTGTGGAGCTTTTTTGTCCAATAATTAAAAATTCAGTTTTTTCTGAATTGAGTTGCAGGAAATTACCGGTCATCCAATGTTTTATATCAGCTATGCATTCCGTTAATCTTGTGAATTGGTAAGTTTCTTCAGGGCGTGAAGAAATATAGAGCTGAGTATCGTCAGCATAACAATGAAAACTAACGCCATGCTTCCTAATGATATCTCCCAGTGGTAGCATGTACAGGGTGAAGAGTAGCGGTCCTAGCACTGAGCCTTGTGGTACTCCATACTGAACTTGCGATCGGTGTGACATCTCTTCATTTACTACTACAAACTGATAACGGTCGCATAGGTATGATTTAAACCATGATAATGCAATTCCACTAATACCTACATAATTTTCGAGTCTATTCAAAAGAATGTTGTGGTCGATAGTATCAAATGCAGCGCTAAGATCGAGTAACACTAATAGAGAGATACAGCCACGATCGGATGATAAGAGTAAATCATGTGTAACTCTGACGAGAGCAGTCTCAGTGCTATGATACGGTCTAAATCCTGACTGGAAATCCTCACAGATACCATTTCTTTCTAAAAAGGAGCATAATTGTGAAGACACTGCCTTTTCAAGTATTTTTGACAGAAAGGGTAGATTTGAGATTGGTCTATAATTGACTAAATCTGTAGGATCAAGTTGCGGTTTTTTAATAAGTGGTTTAATAATAGCCAACTTAAAAGTTTTCGGTACATATCCTAATGACAAAGATGAATTAATGATATTAAGAAGAGGATCTATGACCTCTGGTAGCATCTCTTTTAATAGCCTAGTTGGTATAGGGTCGAGCATACATGTTGTCGATTTTGATGATTTAACGAGTTTAGCCAATTCTTCTTCTCCTATAGCAGTGAATGAGTGTAATTTTTCCTCAGTGACACTACAATGCTCTGTCTGATGTGATGCTGTATTAGACGGCTGCATGGTTAAAAAAAATTTCCTAATATTATCAATCTTACATGTGAAGAAGTTCATAAAGTCATTACTGCTGTGCTGTTTACAATCATCAGAAGTTGAAGCTTTATTTTTGGTTAATTTAGCCACTGTATCGAATAAATACCTAGGGTTGTGTTTGTTTTCTTCCAAGAGAGTTGAGAAATAAGCAGATCTAGCAGTTTTTACGGCCTTTCTGTATGTGATCATATGCTCTTTCCACGAATTACGAAATACCTCTAATTTTGTTTTCTTCCAGCTGCGCTCCATTTTTCTGGCTGCTGTTTTAAGGGCCCGGGTGTGCTCGTTGTACCACGGCGTTGGACAATTTTCTTTAATCTTCTCTAAGCGCAGAGGAGCAACTGTGTCTAAAGTACTGGAAAAGAGAGAGTCAATAGTTTCTGTTGCAACATCGAGTTCTTCTATACTATCTGGGATGCTGAGCAGATGATACTGATGAGGGAGATTATTTAAAAAGCAATCTTTAGTAGCGACAGTGATTGTCCTGCCATTTTTAAAGCGAGGGGGCGGCTTTGCAACCTTAGCTAAATTAAGTATACATGATACTAAGTAATGATCTGAGATGTCATCGCTCTGCTGCAGAATTTCAACGGTATCAATATTTATTCCATGTGATAATATTAGGTCTAAAGTATGATTATGGCGATGAGTGGCTCCTGACACGTGTTGCCTAACTCCAATAGAGTTTAGTGTGTCTTTAAATGCTAATCCCAATGCGTCTTTTCCGTTGTCTACATGGATATTAAAATCACCAATAATTAGTACTTTATCTACGGCCAGTACTAACTCTGATAGAAAATCAGCAAATTCTTTGATAAAGTCTGTATTATGCCCAGGTGGCCTGTATACAGTAGCTAACACAAACGTTGAACGGGTTTTATCATGTACACTACATAGCGTTACATAAAGCACCAAAACTTCGAAGGAATTATATTTGAAACTAGACTTCTGAGTAATACTGAAGATATTATTATAAATTACAGCAACCCCTCCCCCTTTACCTTTCAGACGCGGCTCATGTTTATAACTATAATCTTGGGGGGTGGACTCATTTAAGGTAATGTAGTCATCAGGTTTTAGCCAGGTTTCTGTCAAACACAGCACATCTAGATTATTATCTGTAATAATATCATTAACAATAAGCGCTTTTGGGGAAAGGGATCTAATATTCAGCAACCCAAGCTTTATCAATTGTTCATCTGTATTATATATTTTGTTTATTTGTTGGACGTCAATTAAATTTTTACTGTTGAATGGTTTTGATGTTTTTTTTACACCCATACACCCATACAACACACCCATACACCCACACACCCATTCACCCATACACCCATACACCCACACAGCCATACACCCATATACCCATACACCCACACAGCCATACACCAATACACCCATACACCCACACACCAATACATCAATACACCCATACACCCATACAATACACACATACACCCACACACCCATACACCAATACACCAATACACACATACACCCATACACCCATACACCAATACACCCATACACCCACACACCAATACACCAATACACCAATACACCCATACACCCATACAATACACACATACACCCACACACCCATACACCAATACACCAATACCCATAACACCAATACACCCATACACCAATACACCCATTCGCCCATACACCCATACACCAATACACCCATACACCCATACACCCACACACCCATACACCCATACACCCATACACCAATACACCCATACACCCATACACCAATACACCCATACAATACATCCATCCACCCATCCACCCACACATCCACACACCCATACGCCAATACACCCATATACCCATACACCAATACACCCATACACCCATACACCAATACACCCATAAAATACACCCATCCACCCATCCACCCACACACCCACACACCCACACACCCACACACCCACACACCCACACACCCATACACCAATACACCCATATACCCATACACCAATACACCCATACACCCATACACCCATACACCCACACACCCACACACCCATACACCCACACACCCACACACCCATACACCCATACACCAATACACCCATAAAATACACCCATACACCCATACACCCACACACCCACACACCCATACACCAATGCACCCATACAATACACCCATACACCCATACACCCACACACCCACACACCCATACACCTATAAACCCATACACCAATACACCCATACACCCATACACATATACACCAATACACCCATACACCAATACACCCATACACCCATACACCCATACACCAATACACCCACACACCCATACACCCACACACCCATACACATATACACCAATACACCCATACACCAATACACCCATACACCCATAAACCAATACACCCATACACCAATACACCCATACACCCACACACCCATACACCAATACACCCATACACCAATACACCAATACACCCATACACCTATAAACCCATACACCAATACACCCATACACCCATACACATATACACCAATACACCCATACACCAATACACATATACACCAATACACCCATACACCAATACACCCATACACCCATAAACCAATACACCCATACACCAATACACCCATACACCCACACACCCATACACCAATACACCCATACACCAATACACCAATACACCCATACACCTATAAACCCATACACCAATACACCCATACACCCATACACATATACACCAATACACCCATACACCCATACACATATACACCAATACACCCATACACCCATACACATATACACCAATACACCCATACACCCATACACATATACACCAATACACCCATACACCAATACACCCATACACCCATAAACCAATACACCCATACACCAATACACCCATACACCCACACACCCATACACCAATACACCCATACACCAATACACCAATACACCCATACACCTATAAACCCATACACCAATACACCCATACACCCATACACATATACACCAATACACCCATACACCCATACACATATACACCAATACACCCATACACCAATACACCCATACACCCATAAACCAATACACCCATACACCAATACACCCATACACCCACAGACCCATACACCAATACACCCATACACCAATACACCCATACACCAATACACCCATAAACCAATACACCCATACACCCATACACCCATACACCCACACACCCACACACCCATACACCTATACACCCATACACCAATACACCCATACACCCATACACCCATACACCAATACACCAATACACCAATACACCCATACACCCATACAGCCATACACCAATACACCCATACACCAATACACCCAAACACCCATACACCAATACACCCATAGACCCATACACCCACACACCCACACACCCATACACAAATACACCCACACACCCATACACCAATACACCCATACACCCACACACCCATACACCCACACACCCACACACCTATACACCCACACACCCATACACCAATACACCCATACACCCATACACCAATACACCCACACACCCACACACCTATACACCCATACACCCATACACCAATACACCCATACACCCACACACCCACACACCTATACACCCATACACCCATACACCAATACACCCATACACCTATACACCCACAGACCTATACACCTATACACCCATACACCCATACACCCACACACCCACACACCTATACACCCATACACCCATACACAAATACACCCATACACCCATACACCCACACACCCACACACACACCCATACACCAATACACCTACACACCCATACACCAATACACCCATACACCCACACACCCATACACCCACACACCCACACACCCATACACCCACACAACCACACACCTATACACCCAAACACCAATACACCCACACACCCATACACCCACACAACCACACACCCACACACCCATACACCAATACACCCACACACCCATACACCAATACACCCACACACCCACACACCCACACACCCATACACCCACACAACCACACACCTATACACCCAAACACCAATACACCCATACACCCACACACCCACACACCCATACACCAATACACCCACACACCCGTACACCAATACACCCATACACCCACACACCCACACACCCATACACCCATACACCCACACAACCACACACCTATACACCCAAACACCAATACACCCATACACCCACACACCCACACACCCATACACCAATACACCAATACACCCACACACCCGTACACCAATACACCCATACACCCACACACCCATACACCAGTACACCCACACACCCGTACACCAATACACCCATACACCCACACACCCACACACCCATACACCCACACAACCACACACCTATACACCCAAACACCAATACACCCATACACCCACACACCCACACACCCATACACCAATACACCCATACACCAATACACCCATACACCCATACACCCACACACCCACACACCCACACACCCAAACACCAATACACCCATACACCCATACACCAATACACCCGTACACCCATACACCCACACACCCACACACACACACACACACACACACACACCCACACACCCACACACCCACACACCCATAAACCCATACACCCATACACCCACACACCCATACACCCATACACCCATACACCCATACACCCACACACCCATACACCCATACACCAATACACCCATACACCAATACACCAATACACCCACACATCCATACACCAATACACCCATACACCCATACACCCACACACCCACACACCCACACACCAATACACCCATACATACACCCATACACCCATACACCCATACACCAATACACCCATACACCCACACACCCACACACCCACACAACCATACACCCACACACCCATACACCCATACACCAATACACCCATACACCCATACACCCACACACCCATACACCCATACACCCATACACCCACACACCCATACACCCATACACCCATACACCCACACACCCACACAACCATACACCCACACACCCATACACCCATACACCCATACACCAATACACCCATACACCCATACACCCATACACCCATACACCAATACACCCATACACCCACACACCCATACACCCATACACCAATACACCAATACACCCATACACCCATACATACACCCACACACCCATACACCCATACACCTATACACCCATACACCAATACACCCATACACCCATACACCCACACACCCACACACCAATACACCTATACACCCATACACCAATACACCAATACACCCATACACCCACACACCCACACACCCATACACCAATACACCCATACACCAATACACCAATACACCCATACACCCATACATACACCCACACACCCATACACCCATACACCTATACACCCATACACCAATACACCCATACACCCATACACCCACACACCCACACACCAATACACCTATACACCCATACACCCATACACCAAGACACCAATACACCCATACACCCATACACCCACACACCCACACACCAATACACCAATACACCCATACACCCATACATACACCCACACACCCATACACCCATACACCTATACACCCATACACCCATACACCAATACACCCATACACCCATACACCCACACACCCACACACCAATACACCTATACACCCATACACCCATACACCAATACACCAATACACCCATACACCCACACACCCATACACCCATACACCAATACACCAATACACCCATACACCCATACATACACCCACACACCCATACACCCATACACCTATACACCCATACACCAATACACCCATACACCCATACACCCACACACCCACACACCAATACACCTATACACCCATACACCAATACACCCATACACCCATACACCAATACACCCATACACCCACACACCCATACACCCATACACCAATACACCAATACACCCATACACCCATACATACACCCACACACCCATACACCCATACACCTATACACCCATACACCAATACACCCATACACCCATACACCCACACACCCACACACCAATACACCTATACACCCATACACCCATACACCAATACACCCATACACCCATACACCCACACACCCACACACCAATACACCCATACACCCATACACCAATACACCCACACACCACACACACACACACACACACACACACACACACACACACACACACACACACACACACACACACACACACACACACACACACACACACACACACACACACACACACACACACACACACACACACACACACACACACACACACACACACACACACACCCACACACCCATACACCCATCAGGAAACCGTGGACAGGCCCTGTTCGGTCTTCAGAGGGCTGCCATGTGCTGGGACTGAGGAAGCTGATAATTAAAACCAGTCACTAAGCGTCAGCAATGCTCGCTTTGACCACTTCCTCTTTGTGTTGATTACATGAGGCTTTCCTGAAATACTTCATAAAATCCCAAATGGAGTTTTGTGGCATTTAGTCTAAGCTTATGCCTGCTGTAAAGTCTGGTGGTTCTCAACCAACTTAGTTATATTAACATATAATCTTTAAATTCGAATTAAATAAAGATGCACAGCATGAAACTAACAAAATTTTCAGGTTCTAGTTTTTGTTCGTACACACACTTTTTAAATTAAATCTACGGAAAGTTAAATATATGAGGCTCCTGGTGTTCAGACCAGACATTTGAGATTTACACAACGCCTGCCGTCACATCAATAAAATCACTGTTAAAGAGTAAATTCACCCACAAATGAACATTCTGTCATCATTTATTCACTCTCATGTCATTCTGTATGAATTTGTTCTGATATTTTGAAGAACTGTTTTTGTTCACACAATGAAAGTCAGTGGAGTTTAAAGGTGCAGTGTGTAGTATTTATGAGGATCTATTGACAGAAATGCAGTATAATACACATAACTCTGTTCTCAGTGGTGTGTAAAGACCGTTGTGTGTTTATGATCTTAGAATGAGGCGTTTCTATCTACACACACCGAGGGTCCCTTACAGTGGAGTCTGTGCCGCCATGTTTCTACAGTGGCCCTAAAGGGACAAACTTCTCTACAGAGAGCTAGCTACTCTCTGCTGTCTCACATGTTTGTCCTGTGTGGGCCACCGTAGCTTCTCTCTGAAGGGAGGAGTGCAATTCACAACCTCACCACTAGATGCCGCCAAAACTTACAACCCCAAATCAGAAAAAGTTGGGACAGTATGGAAAACGCAAATAAAAAAGTGATTTCTAAATTTACTTTGACTTGTATTTCATTGCAGACAGTATGAACACAAAATATGTCATGTTTTGTCTGGTCAACTTCATGTCATTTGTAAATATGCATCCTTTCCTGTCATTCAGACCTGCAAAACATTTCAAAAAAAGTTGGGACAGTAAAGCATTTTCCACTTTGTAATGTTGCCATTCCTTTTCACAACACTTAAAAGACGTTTAGGGACTGAAGACACCAAGTGATGAAGTGTTTCAGGTGTAATTTTGTCCCATTCTTCCTGCAAACAAGTCTTAAGGTGGGCAACAGTTCGGGCTCTTCCACACATTCTCTATTGGAGACAGGTCGGGACTGAGGCAGGCCAGTCAAGTACCCGAACCCTCTTCCTCCACAGCCAGGACTGCAGAATGTGCTTTTGCATTGTCTTGTTGAAATATGCATGGACGTCCCTGGAAAAGATTAATGACGCCTTCACAGAAGTGCAAGTTACCTTTGCCAAGGGCACTGACACAACCCCATACCATGACAGACCCTGGCTTTTGGACTTGTTGCTGGTAACAGTCTGGATGATCCTTTTCTTCTTTGGTCCGGAGCACACGGCGTCCATTCCTCCCAAAAAATACCTGAAATACTGCTTCATCTGACCACAGTACACGTTTCCACTGTGTGATGGTCCATCCCAGATGCCTCGAGCCCAGAGAAGTCGACGGCGCTTCTGGACACTGTTAACATAGGGCTTCCTTTTGGCACAGGACAGTTTTAACTGGCATTTGTGGATGTAACTACGTATTGTGGTACTTGACAAAGGTTTGTCAAAGTAGTCCTGAGCCCATGTGGTGATATGGCTTCTAGATGATGACGATTCTTGATGCAGTGCCGCCTGAGGGATCGGAGATCACGGTTGTTCAGCTTAGGCTTGAGCCCTTGTCCTTTACGCACTGAAATTCCTCCAGATTCCTTGAATCTTTTAATTATGTTATGC
This sequence comes from Gobio occitaniae, assembly GCA_033150135.1. NCBI lineage: Eukaryota > Metazoa > Chordata > Actinopteri > Cypriniformes > Gobionidae > Gobio > Gobio occitaniae. The sequence goes on along the minus strand of JARQWZ010001180.1, from coordinate 341,093 downwards.
ACTGTTGAATGTGAATTATCCAAATCTCTTCCTATCTTTCTTTGAGAAACATTTCAATACTTTTCTCACGTATTTGTTGGCAAACTGGCGATCCTCGGCCCATCTTTGCTCCTAAAGGATTAGACCTTTCTTGGATGCTGCTTTTGTACCAAATCATAATTACAATCACCTGTTGACATCACCTGTTTCAAATCACATCATTATTTAACCATTTTACCTCATTACTAGCCCTAAATTGCTCCTGTCCCAACTTTTTTTGAAATGTGTTGCAGGTCTGAATGACAGGAAAGGATGCATATTTACAAATGACATGAAGTTGACCAGACAAAACATGAAATATTTTGTGCTCATATTGTCTGCAATGAAATACAAGTCAAAGTAAATTTAGAAATCACTTCTTTTATTTTTTATTTGCGTTTTCCATACTGTCCCAACTTTTTCTGATTTATGGTTGTACACACTTTTAAAAATATATATATTTTATGGACAAAATGAAGGAAGTCATGCAGGTTTGGAACAACATATGGACAGAATTGTCATGCTTTGGCTGAACGGTCCCTTTAATAGTTTTGACGTAACTAAAGCCTGTTCCAAAATGAGCCCTTGATTCACAGGCAGTGTGTGTATAAGGGTCTCTCAGTTTATTTACACTGTGTACGAGTGATATCCCCTGGCCAACAGTGTCACAGTTTATGTTACTCAGCAGTGACTCTCAGCACAGCCCACCAGCTGAACTCCGCAGAGGAGTGTGTGTGTGTGTGTGTGTGTGTGTTTGAGCCGAGGAAATGGAGCTGTCAAAAGAAAACGAAACTCCTATCTGACTCCATTTGTGTTGTGGTTCCCGAATGTGATTCACTGGTTCTAAGACACCTCTGGAAATACTGGATCAGTCAGAGTGAGAAATGCGCCCCAGATTTTTACTGTTACTTTTTACTCACGCAGGCTTACTCAAAACATCAAACGACTACAACGTCAGGCTATGAAAGCTGTGGGATATTTATGAGACAAAGTCAGAAGTTTGAGTTTAAAATTAAGTTTCATTTCATACTGTCACAGTTAACAAGTCAGCAAAGACGTTATACATTGATTCACAGTTAGACTATTTATTTATTTATTTTTTTAAATTTTTATATTTGATATATTATATGCTCCCCACGGCTGCATTTATTGGAACAAAAATACATATAAACTGGGTGACACTTTACTTTAAGGTATCATTGTTACAGTGTAATTATATATTTAAGTGCTGTGTAATATTAATTAACAACATGTACTTACTGTACGGTTAGGGTAGGATTATGATCTGGTTGAGGGTTATGTAATTATGCATAATTTACTGTTGTTATTATTATGGTAAGTACATGTAACGTGTGACAAGGACACTATAAAATAAAGTGTTACCGAAAACTGTAATATTTTTATAATTTAAAACAACTGTTTTCTATATTAATACAGTGCCTAAAAGTTTGGAGACACAATTTAAAAAATAAAACGTTTTTGAAAGAAGTCCCTTATGCTCACCAACACTTAATTTCATAAGTCAAATTATGAAATATTGTTACAAATTAAAATAACTGTTTTCTATTTGAATATACTGTCAAATGTAATGTATTCATGTGATCAAATGTAACCCGTCCGGGCTCGAACCCCGGTCCGTCCGCATGAGAGTCAGACGCTCTAACGGAGGATAAAGGCTGAAACCCCTAGTGTCAGTCACTAGAGCATCTCTTGAGATCAGAGGAGTGAGGTTTACTCACACAGCAACTGCTAGCTGACCTCCGTTACACAAAGCTGAATTTATCTTCAGTGTCACATGATCCTTCAGAAATCATTCTCATATGATGATTTGATGCTCAACAAACATTTCTTATCAATGTTGAAAACAGTTGTGCTACTTAATATGTTTTATGATTATGTGCTTTAAAGGGTTAGTTCACCCAAAAATGTAAATTGTGTCATTAATGACTGAGCCTCATGTTGTTCGACACCCGTCAGACCTCCGTTAATCTTCAGACACAAATGAAGATATTTTAGTGTAAATCTGATGCTCTGAAAGGCCTCCATTGGCTCAATGCACTTTACACTCTCAAGACCCTTAAAAGACACTAAAGACGTCGATACAAAGTCCATCTCACTACAGCGGCTCTACAATAACTTTATGAAGACGAGAATAGTTTTTGTGCTCAAAAAAACCCTAAATAACGACTTATATAGTGATGACGATTTCAAAACACGGCCTCATGAAGCTTCGAAGCGTTATGAATCAGCGAGTCGAATCAGCGGTTTGAATCGCCAAATTTCAGCAGTTTGACACGCGATCCGAATCATCATTCGGCTCACTGATTCATAACGTTCTGAACCGCTGAATCGACTCACTGATTCATAACGCTCTGAACCGCTGAATCGACTCACTAATTCATAACGCTTCGAAGCTTCATGAGGCCGTGTTTTGAAATTGTCATCACTATATAAGTCGTTATTTTTTTTGAGCACAAAAAACAATTGTCGCCGATTCATAAAGTTATTGTAGAGCCGCTGTATTTTATTATTATTATTAAGATTTATTCGGTTACTTAACATCAGACAAAATGTAGGTACAGCAAATTCATTATAAACAAAGAGGGTAACCGAAAAGGTGTAGGCTGAAGCCATGGCTTATTACGCCTACCCTATTTACAAAACAACATCTACCCATCAAAATTTAAACATAAACAATATACATGTATAAACATATGCATACATACACACATGGTCATATACACGTACTGTATATATACTCATATTCATACATACACACACTTAATTACAAATGTTTGTTTGTTGCTTGTATTGTTTCAATTTTGCACAACAATTATACATAAACTTATCTTAGACAATTTATTCTTAGGCAACCATATATTTGTCAAAAATTAGGATTTTTAACTGTTTTTTGAAATAATAAATGGAGTTGCTCCTCTTAAGATCATCGGTGAGACCATTCCACAAGTCGACCCCTTTTACTGAAATAGTGTTCATTTTAAAGTTTGTTCTGACCATTTGTTTTTTAAACATATTCTCTCCTCTTAGGTTATATTTCTGTTCCCTGTTTTCAAACAAACATAGTATGTTTTCAGGCAATATTTTCCTATTGACTTTGAACATGAAGACAGCAGTATACAGACTGACTAGATCGGGAAATTTTATTGCTTTAAATTTGCAGAATATTGAGTTTGTCGGTTCATTATACGGTGAATGATTGACTATCCTTATGGCTTTTTTTTGTAAAATAAAAATAGGTTTTGTGTTTGTGGTGTAAGCATGCCCCCATATTTCAACACAGTAGGAAAAATATGGAACAATAAGAGAACAATACAGAATATACAAAGAGGGCGTATTTAGAAAATACTTGGTTTTATGTAATATAGCTATTGTTTTGGACAGTTTTGATTGAACATGAGCAATGTGTGGTTTCCAGGATAATTTATGGTCTAATATTATTCCAAGAAATTTGTTTTCATTCACCCTTTCTAGTACCACATCATCAATCTTTAAGCTCAAGCTGGTTTTAATTTTCGATTACTAAATATAATATATTTGGTTTTAGTTAGATTAAAGGATAGTTTATTTCGGTCAAACCATTGCTTGATTCTAGATAGATCTCTGGTCACATCAATAATTAGTTGATTAAGATTATCCCCAGATACATACAGTGTTGTGTCATCTGCGAATAATACACATTTTAACAAATTGGATACCTTACAGATGTCATTAATATATAAAATAAACAACTTAGGACCAATCAAAGAACCCTGAGGCACCCCACAAGTTACTTTTCGCATTTCTGATTGATGATCATTAAAATGTACATACTGGTATCTATTGTCAAGATAACTTTCTAACCATGAGTAAGCACGGCCTCTAAAACCATACTGCTCTAGTTTATTCATTAACAATTTATGATCTATGGTATCGAAGGCTTTTTTGAGGTCGACAAAAACACCCAAAGAAAAATACTTTTTGTCTAATGCAGATGCTATATAATCAACTAATTTAATAACAGCCATTGAAGTCGATCGACCGCTCCTGAATCCATATTGATCGTCACTTAATATCATGCGTTTGTTTGTAAAACTATCAAGCCTCTTCAGAAAAAGTTTTTCCAGTATTTTTGAAAATTGGGATAATAATGAAATTGGTCTATAATTTGAATATAAATGATTGTCACCACTCTTATAGATTGGAATAATTTTAGCAATTTTCATCTGATCTGGAAAGACGCCAGATTTAAAGGACAAATTGAAGATATAAGTCAGAGGTTCTAATATTACATGGATTATATTTTTAACTAGTTTCATATCAATATCTACCCAATCGGTTGACCTTTTATTTTTAAAACCATTCACAATCTCCAGTATTTCATTTTTGGTAATGTCAGACACATACATGGAGGAAGAGTTCCTACTGATATATTCACAACTCTTTATGTTTTTACTTTTTGAATCAATAATACCTTTTGCCAGATTGAAACCAACATTAACAAAATAGTCATTAAATTTGTTTGCTATCTCTTTTGGATTTCTAATAAGGACTTCTTTGTCATTTATGAAATAACTGGGACACTCTCGTTTGTAATTTGTTTTTTTATTAATTTCGTTTAGTACTTTCCAAGTTCCTTGCACATTTTTCTTTTGTTGTTCTAAGAGGGTGTAAAAATATTGCTTTTTACTATTACGGATAATACTTACCAATTTATTTTTGTATTTTTTATATTTTTCTTCTGACTCAATAGTCCTATTTTTAACAAATTTCGCATATAACATGTTCTTCTTTTTACATGCATTTTCAATACCCTTAGTTATCCATGGCTTATTTGCTGATTTATTCTCTTGGTTATGAATCATCTTCATGGGGCAATAGATATTATACAACTCAGTGAATCTATACAGGAAAGTATCATACGCCACATTTACATCCCTTTCTGCATAAACCTCCGACCAGTTTTGATTTCCAAGTTCCTTTTTGAATTCTACAATATTTTTAGCCGTACATCTTCTTATGAATTTATTAATGGTCTGGGATTTGTTATTTTGAATTAAAAAATTTGGAAATATTGCAAACACTGGCAAATGATCACTAACATCCCTAATAAATAAGCCCCCAACAACTTTTTCCTCAAAGCTGTTGGTATAAATATGGTCTATTAGAGTTGCTGTTTCTGTTGTAATTCTGCTTGGCTTATCAATGAGTGGACATAAATGATTGCTGTACATTATATTTATAAACTCTGAACTACTGTTGGGGACACGTTGATTAAGTATATCAATGTTAAAGTCTCCACATACAATTTGTACTTTGTCGGTGGTCATGTTGTTAAGCAAATCTGCAATTTTATCATTAAATGTTGACAAGCTTGTTCCTGGCGGTCTGTACACACAGCTAATAATTATGTTTCTGAAATGTTCTACTTCAATTTCCACTGTTACACAGTCCATAACGTTGTCTATGCTGTATGAAACATTTTTTACAATTTTACTTCTTAATGATTGATCTATATACAGAGCGACTCCTCCGCCCTTTTTGTTGTTCCTATTGGTGGTATACAACTCATATCCCTCAAGACCCACGTCACCCACTTTGCCATCATCAAGCCAAGTCTCTGATATAGCTATTATAGTAAATTTTTTAAAGGACTTAAGAAATTCTTTGATAGCAGAATAATTTTTGCATAGACTTCTGCTATTGAAATGTATGATTGACAGAGCACCATTCATTTCCACACTCTTGTTGAATTCTTGTTCTGTGTAATAATTACAATTTATGTCAAAATTGCTATAATAATGCATATCTGGATCAATATCATTATCAAAACTATACCTCTTAAGTTCATCCCGGTCAGACATATCATCTGTGGTTATATTCCCCAATTTCTTCACATTTATACTGGGTCCTTTATCCTTTGTGTAAGGAGTAACAGTGTTCACATCAGATCCTTGTGCCGCCATGTACACATCTTTTGTTGCAATTTCCAATGACATAGCACACATTTATCTGTCTCTCTCCAATTTGGCCCAAGCATTTCAGCTTTGGTTACCACATACCTGTTGAAGTGGCCCATCACTTATAACTGTCCAATTCTTGCAGTTTTCTTATTAAGATTGGCCTGTTTTGATCTTCTCCATTTGGTCGGATGTACACCTTCCCATTCCTTGTCCAGGTTGCTTGTATTTTGTCTTGCTTCCTGAGTATACGGCTCCATTTTGCTATTTCTGCGTTTTTCTTGGTTAAATGCTCATTTATGTAGACTCCGGTACCTTTTAATTTTCTGGTCTGTCGCAGTAGCGCAATCTTGTGCTTTTGTGAAACGAACTGTACAACTATGGATGGCTTCTCTTTACGATTCTTGTTTGGGATTGTATAACAGCTAGAGATATTCCTATCAACCAGATCGATATGTTTACTGCTTAGGTACAGACAAACTTGTTGTTCCAATGTATGCAATTCTTCTAGAGGAGCATCCTCGCCTTCGTTTGCTCCCGCTGCTGCTCTAGCATAGCTGCGATGCTTTGTCTCTAGTCCAGTAATGATGACATCCTTACTCCAAGTTTGTTGTTCCAATGCATCAATCCTTTGTTCAAGTTCGTCAATCTTTTTGTCTCTCAGATTAACTATTTCTCTTAGGTTACGTATCTCCTCCATGAGGGCCAGGATGCTTTGTTGTTGAGTAGCAACTTTGCTGATCTCGTCTGCCATAAACTTTAAGGAAGCTTTTATTTCTTCCATCTCGGCTGCTTTTCTTGTTGCCATTGACTTTTAAGCACAGATTTGTTCGCAAAGATCCAGCTATCTGGGTAGATTTATTATACTACTGAGATCACAGGCACAATGTGCTTAATAGGCCTATAGGCCTTTGCTTCACTTATGATGTAGGTCCCAATATCCAACTATTTTTCAAAAATAATCCACAATACAAATCCCTGTGTGTTGCTTCATTAACTCTGATGCATTATTTCCAGTGGATTACGTCAAATCCTGATGATTTAGGGTGGATTTGGGTTGGGTAGTGGAGAGCCTCAGACAGTTCCTTTTCCCCTGAAAAAGCCGCTGTAGTGAGATGGACTTTGTAACTTTAGTCTTTAGTGTCTTTTAAGGGTCTTGAGAGTGTAAAGTGCATTGAGCCAATGGAGGCCTTTCAGAGCATCAGATTTACACTAAAATATCTTCATTTGTGTCTGAAGATGAACGGAGGTCTGACGGGTGTCCAACCACATGAGGCTCAGTCATTAATGACACAATTTACAGTTTTGGGTGAACTAACCCTTTAAGAATTCTTTGATGATTAGAAAGTTCAAAAGAGCAACTGAAATAAAGGTTTTATATAATGTCACTTTTGATCTTGCTGAATAAAACTAGTGTCCTTTGTGTGCCATGCACACACACACCTGTTCTGTGCATTTGACTGTGATTCAGAAGTTAATCTGATATCATTAAAGTCAATGAATAATGCAGAGCAACAATGATATGATAATGATCAAAATGGCAATTTCAGGTCTGAATCTGTCTTTTTTAAAACTATGGATTAAACCTAAAAGCCTTTCCGCTAGAGAATGTTTATCTGATATTTACCAGCAAAGAAAGTAATGTGACATTTCATTTGATTTCCATTCAATAGCAGTGTATATGTGACTATAAGCTTCAGAAAAGCCAGAAAAGCCAGTTCTTTTCAACAAACGATTCTCAATTCTGAAAGAACTCTCAAATCTTTTGTGTTCTGGCATTTCAAATGACATGAGGGTGAATAAATGACGAACCATCCCTTTAAAACAGCATATTGTGAAGTTAAAGGTCTCCGTTAATGTATTTCCTCCTGATGGCCGAGGTTATCTCAGGCTGATCCAGAGCTCGGCCGAAGCCTTCATTAGAGCTGAAGCTCACAGTCGTTCATGAGTAACTCTAGAGCCTCGAGGACAGGAGAAGAAGTGAAGCTTGGTGTTGAGTTCCGGATTGTTTTGTTAATGAGTGCTACTAACTCCTCATGTTGAACATCCGTCTCTGTGGTGCTTGATATTAAAACTCAGTAACTTCGCCTCCATTGAGTATGAACGATACATCAAATGCTCTCAAATCTCTGAGCGTCTGAGGCAAAGAGGATGAAGAGATGCGTTATTTTAGTATTATTGATATAGTTCACTATTTTAGTATTATTGATATGATTCACTATTTTATTGATATGGTTCACTATTTTATTGATATAGTTCACTATTTTATTGATATAGTTCACTATTTTAATATTATTGATATAGTTCACTATTTTAGTATTATTGATATGATTCACTATTTTATTGATATGGTTCACTATTTTATTGATATAGTTCACTATTTTATTGATATAGTTCACTATTTTAATATTATTGATATAGTTCACTATTTTAGTATAGTTCACTATTTTAGTATTATTGATATGATTCACTATTTTATTGATATGGTTCACTATTTTATTGATATAGTTCACTATTTTAGTATTATTGATATGATTCACTATTTTATTGATATGGTTCACTATTTTATTGATATAGTTCACTATTTTATTGATATAGTTCACTATTTTAATATTATTGATATAGTTCACTATTTTAGTATAGTTCACTATTTTAGTATTATTGATATGATTCACTATTTTATTGATATGGTTCACTATTTTATTGATATAGTTCACTATTTTATTGATATAGTTCACTATTTTATTGATATAGTTCACTATTTTAATATTATTGATATAGTTCACTATTTTAGTATAGTTCACTATTTTAGTATTATTGATATAGTTCACTATTTTATTGATATAGTTCACTATTTTATTGATATAGTTCACTATTTTAGTATTATTGATATAGTTCACTATTTTATTGATATAGTTCACTATTTTATTGATATAGTTCACTATTTTAGTATTATTGATATAGTTCACTATTTTAGTATAGTTCACTATTTTAGTATTATTGATATAGTTCACTATTTTATTGATATAGTTCACTATTTTATTGATATAGTTCACTATTTTAGTATAGTTCACTATTTTAGTATTATTGATATAGTTCACTATTTTATTGATATAGTTCACTATTTTAGTATTATTGATATAGTTCACTATTTTAGTATAGTTCACTATTTTAGTATTATTGATATAGTTCACTATTTTATTGATATAGTTCACTATTTTATTGATATAGTTCACTATTTTAGTATAGTTCACTATTTTAGTATTATTGATATAGTTCACTATTTTATTGATATAGTTCACTATTTTAGTATTATTGATATAGTTCACTATTTTATTGATATAGTTTACTATCTTAGTATAGTTCACTATTTTAGTATTATTGATATAGTTCACTATTTTATTGATATAGTTCACTATTTTAGTATTATTGATATAGTTCACTATTTTATTGATATAGTTCACTATTTTATTGATATAGTTCACTATTTTAGTATTATTGATATAGTTCACTATTTTATTGATATAGTTCACTATTTTAGTATTATTGATATAGTTCACTATTTTATTGATATAGTTCACTATCTTAGTATAGTTCACTATTTTAGTATTATTGATATAGTTCACTATTTTATTGATATAGTTCACTATTTTAGTATTATTGATATAGTTCACTATTTTAGTATTATTGATATAGTTCACTATTTTAGTATTATTGATATAGTTCACTATTTTAGTATTATTGATATAGTTCACTATTTTATTGATATAGTTCACTATTTTAGTATTATTGATATAGTTCACTATTTTAGTATTATTGATATAGTTCACTATTTTAGTATTATTGATATAGTTCACTCTTTTATTGATATAGTTCACTATTTTAGTATTATTGATATAGTTCACTATTTTAGTATTATTGATATAGTTCACTATTTTAGTATTATTGATATAGTTCACTATTTTATTGATATAGTTCACTATTTTATTGATATAGTTCACTTTTTAGTATTATTGATATAGTTCACTATTTTAGTATTATTGATATAGTTCACTATTTTAGTATTATTGATATAGTTCACTATTTTATTGATATAGTTCACTATTTTATTGATATAGTTCACTTTTTAGTATTATTGATATAGTTCACTATTTTAGTATTATTGATATAGTTCACTATTTTATTGATATAGTTCACTATTTTATTGATATAGTTCACTATTTTAGTATTATTGATATAGTTCACTATTTTAGTATTATTGATATAGTTCACTTTTTTAGTATTATTGATATAGTTCACTATTTTAGTATTATTGATATAGTTCACTTTTTAGTAGTATTGATATAGTTCACTATTTTAGTATTATTGATATAGTTCACTATTTTATTGATATAGTTCACTATTTTAGTATTATTGATATAGTTCACTATTTTAGTATTATTGATATAGTTCACTATTTTAGTATTATTGATATAGTTCACTATTTTAGTATTATTGATATAGTTCACTTTTTAGTATTATTGATATAGTTCACTATTTTATTGATATAGTTCACTATTTTAGTATTATTGATATAGTTCACTATTTTAGTATTATTGATATAGTTCACTATTTTATTGATATAGTTCACTATTTTAGTATTATTGATATAGTTCACTATTTTAGTATTATTGAAATAGTTCACTATTTTAGTATTCAATTGAATATTTGGTTACAGGTGTCATTGCTACAGTGTAATTATATATTTAGGGACTGAGTCATATTAACATGTACTTACTCTAGAGTTAGGATCTGGTTGATGGTTATGTAATTATGTATAATTTGTAGTTATTATTACTATAGTAAGCACGTGTAACAATGAAACTGTAAATAAAGTGTTACCGAATATTTTATATTTTCAGTTCATTTTAGTGCAGGTTTTGTGTTATTATGTTATGGGCCTTTGGAGGACACTGGAGAGGCAAGTTTCAGAACCTAAGTGCAGTTTAATCAAAATCCAAAACATAAAACAAAAACTTGGCTTGGCTTGGCATGAACTAGAAACAAGACATGGCTAACATAGCATGGCTTAACCAAACTCACCAACAGTGGTTACAACATCAATAATACACATTTAAATACACATGGACTAATGACAAGACAAGTGATCACACAATGAACCAATGACAGAACAAGACACAAGATCACATGAGGGCATGGGAGTCACATGACAACACCAGGAAACATGACACTCAGAAACATAACAGTGAACACCATAAACTAAAAACGTGAAACATGAACCAACACCAAAACACCCTGTGACAATAACAACACTGCTTAAAGATTGGTTCAAAGCAGCCTAGCAACTGCATAGCAACACCCTAGCAACCACCCAAAACACTGGTAATCATTTGGTGGCAAATGCTATAGTTATTTCTTCATAAAAAGGAAAGTTTTAGTTCTGTGACAGAGAGAGTTCTCCATCTCTATGAAAACATGGTTTATTATTTCTTCCCCGCTCAAAGGTCTCCACTGTTTGTGTTTTTCAGACTCCACTAGTTTATGGATAAACTCCAGACATGTCCAGGCAGGCCAGAACCTGTGGACCTGAGAGCTTCCTCCGCCTCACAAATGCCTGAAGTTTCGCATGACTGACAACAAGACGATCACAGAGGCACATGTGGGACCTGGGGAAGGCCTGTTTGACATCTTATCAGGATTAGGACATTACACTCTGGGTTAAAAACAACCCAAGTTTGGTTGAATATGGACTAATCCAGCAATTGGGATGTTTTAACCCAGCAATTGTGTTATTTTAACCCAGCAATTGGGATGTTTTAACCCAGCAATTGAGTTGTTTTAACCCAGCAATTGGGATGTTTTAACCCAGCAATTGGGTTGTTATAACCCAGCAATTGGGATGTTTTAACCCAGCAATTGGGTTGTTTTAACCCAGCAATTGGGTTGTTATAACCTAGCAATTGGGATGTTTTAACCCAGCAATTGTGTTATTTTAACCCAGCAATTGGGATGTTTTAACCCAGCAATTGAGTTGTTTTAACCTAGAAATTGGGTTGTTATAACCCAGCAATTGGGATGTTTTAACCCAGCGATTGAGTTGTTTTAACCCAGAAATTGGGTTGTTTTAACCTAGCAATTGGGTGGTTTTAACCCAGCAATTGGGTTGTTTTAACCTAGCAATAGGGTTGTTTTAACCCAGCAATTGAGTTGTTTTAACCCAGAAATTGGGTTGTTTTAACCTAGCAATTGGGTGGTTTTAACCCAGCAATAGGGTTGTTTTAACCCAGCAATTGGGTTGTTTTAACCTAGCAATTGGGTGGTTTTAACCCAGCAATAGGGTTGTTTTAACCCAGCAATTGGGTTGTTTTAACCCAACAATTGGGTTGTTATATCCCAGCAATTGGGATGTTTTAACCCAGCAATTGGGATGTTTTAAACCAGCAATTGGGTTGTTTTAACCCAGCAATTGGGTTGTTATAACCCAGCAATTGGGTTATTTTAACCTAGCAATTGGGATGTTTTAACCCAGCAATTGGGTTGTTTTAACCCAGCAATTGGGATGTTTTAACCCAGCAATTGAGTTGTTTTAACCCAGCAATTGGGATGTTTTAACCCAGCAATTGGGTTGTTTTAACCCAGCAATTGGGTTGTTATAACCTAGCAATTGGGATGTTTTAACCCAGCAATTGGGTTGTTTTAACCCAGCAATTGTGTTATTTTAACCCAGCAATTGGGATGTTTTAACCCAGCAATTGAGTTGTTTTAACCCAACAATTGGGTTGTTATATCCCAGCAATTGGGTGGTTTTAACCCAGCAATAGGGTTGTTTTAACCCAGCAATTGGGTTGTTTTAACCCAACAATTGGGTTGTTATATCCCAGCAATTGGGATGTTTTAACCCAGCAATTGGGATGTTTTAAACCAGCAATTGGGTTGTTTTAACCCAGCAATTGGGTTGTTATAACCCAGCAATTGGGTTATTTTAACCTAGCAATTGGGATGTTTTAACCCAGAAATTGGGTTGTTTTAACCCAGCAATTGGGTTGTTTTAAACTAGCAATTGGGATGTTTTAACCCAGCAATTGGGTTGTTTTAACCCAGCAATTGGGTTGTTTTAACCCAGCAATTAGGATGTTTTAACCCAGCAATTGGGTTGTTTTAACCCAGCAATTAGGATGTTTTAACCCAGCAATTGGGTTGTTTTAACCCAGCAATTGGGTTGTTTTAAACTAGCAATTGGGATGTTTTAACCCAGCAATTGGGTTGTTTTAACCCAGCAATTGGGTTGTTTTAAACTAGCAATTGGGATGTTTTAACCCAGCAATTGGGTTGTTTTAACCCAGCAATTGGGTTGTTTTAACCCAGCAATTGGGTTGTTTTAACCCAGCAATTGGGTTGTTTTAAACTAGCAATTGGGATGTTTTAACCCAGAAATTGGGTTGTTTTAACCCAGCAATTGGGTTGTTTTAAACTAGCAATTGGGATGTTTTAACCCAGAAATTGGGTTGTTTTAACCCAGCCAATTGGGTTGAATGTTTGCTTAAAACAACCCAATTTTCATCATTTTTTACGGTGTAGATATGAAGTATTTGTCATCTGAGATGATTGTCGTGTGTTATGGAGCAGTGATTTCGCAGGGATGTGTGTCTGAATGTTCCTCCTCTTCCTCTAGATTGCAGTGGAAACAGATGTTCTGCCTGATAACACCACAGACACAGATCAGCAAACACCAGATAATAATACCAAAATATCCATACAGCTAATTCTTTACCAAACAAAAAATGTATGTTCCTGGTCAAATAAAAGTGATTCCCCATGACTGCACTGGACATCGGCCACAGTTGGTCAGCCAATCAGGCGACAGGAGGCTCCATGGCTACAGCTGTGGCCGATCTCCATTTCCTCACTGAGGGAATGATTGGCTGGCTTGTGTTGTTTAGCGCCTGAAGCCCATTCTGACAATAATTTACAGGATTGCTCTTTCCTTAGAGATGCACTGGCAGCCGTGAGCCTGGACCACATCAGCTGAGGAGACTGTCCCACACTGGAATACGACAATAATTATATTTTACTGAGCTCCTGCACGGGTAAGGACATTTAGTGTAACCCATTATCGCGCCGATACTGATAATTAAACATTTCGGCCATTTTTTAGATGGTTTGGCAGGATCACTTGAGAGATTGACTGATTTTATGTTGTGGGTTCCAGAGGCTCGAATGATTTATGGGTAAAAATAAGATTTTTTCTCTTTAAATTCTTTTTGGTCTAAATTGTCCTCTAACCTTTAAAGCTTTTGTCATCTGTCTTTGAAGCTTTAACTCTCACACAGTAGGCATGCTTTCATTTAGAAACGGCATTTCAGACTGTGCCATTGTTTCTGTTTAGTGTCAGTTTGACCAAAACATTGTAGAAAAATACAATCGTCTGGGGTTCATATTTTTCATGGAGGACACGATGAATGTTATCAAGATGAAATTACAAAAACAACACAAGTTGGGTTGAAAAGGGACAAACCCAGCCATTGGGTTAAATGTTTGCCCAACCTGCTGGGTAGTTTTATTTAACTCAACTATTGTTTAACAATGACTGTATAGCTCTCTTAAAATGAACCCAAAAAAGGTCAATCAGACCAGAGGCAACAATAATAATCAAAGGGTGAACATTTATTAATAAGCTATTTAATAAATGTTTATTGCTATTATTATTAATTAAACTTATTAATAATGTTCATTTATTAAACATATTAATACATGTTAATTTCCAACATACTTTGGGTTCATTTTAAACAATAGTTGAGTTAAATAAAACAACCCATTCACTGGGCTAAAACAACCCAACCACTGGGCTAAAACAACCCATTTACTGGGTTAAAATAACTCAACCGCTTGGTTAAAATAACTCAAACGCTGGGCTAAAACAACTCAAACGCTGGGTTAAAACAACCCAATCTCTGGGTTAAAACAACCCATTCACTGGTCTAAAACAACCTAACCACTGGGCTAAAACAACCCATTCACTGGGTTAAAACAACTCAACCGTTTGGTTAAAACAACCCAAACGCTGGGTTAAAAATAACTCAATCGCTGGGTTAAAACAACCCATTCACTGGGCTAAAACAACCCAACCGCTGGGTTTAAACAACCCACTCACTGGGTTAAAACAACCCAAAAGCTGGGTTAAAACAACCCATTCACTGGGCTAAAACAACCCATTCACTAGGCTAAAACAACCCAACCACTGGGTTTAAACAACCCACTCACTGGGTTAAAACAACCCAAACGTTGGGTTAAAACAACCCATTCACTGGGCTAAAACAACCCAACCGCTGGGTTAAAACAACCCACTCACTGGGTTAAAACAACCCAAACGCTGGGTTAAAACAACCCATTCACTGGGCTAAAACAACCCAACCACTGGGCTAAAACAAGCCAACCGCTGGGTTAAAACAACCCAACCACTGGGCTAAAACAACCCAAACGCTGGGTTAAAATAACTCAACCGCTGGGCTAAACAAATCAAATGCTGGGTTAAAACAACCCAAACGCTGAGTTAAAACAACCCAATCTCTGGGTTAAAACAACTCAACCGTTTGGTTAAAACAACCCAATTTCTGGGTTTGTCCATTTTTTACCCAACTTGGGTTGTTTTTAACCCAGCATGTTTTTAGAGTGTACTATACTTATATCAAACATATAACACTATTAAGACAGATCCTCTGCTCATCTGTAGTGTGTGTGGAACAGCTCTGACTCAAGAGCCTCATTCGCTGCTCATGGCCTGGATCTGACGGGAGAGATGTGCTCATCTGTGCTCTCTCTATACCTGTCCTGGCTCATGCCTCTCATTACTGTAGAGCGCTGGAGATATACGGGATAGATCATTATCACTGAGAGTGTTGTGGAGGTGAAGACTGAGGACTGGAGAAGCAGAAGAGCAGAACCGAGCCTGAGGTGTGGACTGACCTCAGAACACACAAAACCTGGAGAACCTCCTTCTATCTCCGGGTCGGCTTCCCTGAAACAGATTCAGCTGCACAGGCTAAAATCAACTGTAATGGTTTTCAATTGTTATCATCATCCACAATTGGACATGCTGTGTCTCAAACTATTCCTTTGAGTCATGGGCGAATAAACCATTTACATTTATATCATCTTGATTATAAAATATCACCATGAGAATAGAAACCTCAGCAAAACAGATTCAAGAAAATCCATTTATGTTTTTTTGATTAACATCTCAAGGGCCTTTTTCAGTCTTGAAATGTGTCATTTTATTGGACACAAAAGAATAAACAGTAGTTTGATGGTATTTTGGCCCATTTGTCTTCGCAAACGACTTCAGGTCATTGTTTTTTAGGCGCAAATCCATTCAAATTCAGGACTTTTCAGCTGACACCATAGTTTTTATGTTGAAATTGTGACTCGTCATATTGTCACTTCCTTAGTCTGTCCTTTTTAACGACCTCCTGTAAACACATTTTGAAGTGATTTTGTTTTTCAGAAAAATAGGGACACAATTGTAATGTTGGACTCCAGTATACACTGATTTAGGAGATCCAGCCCATACTCACAGGGCCTGGGACAATTAACGAAGGAGTAACACGTTAGTAAATGCCATCAGAGAAGTACACACACCCCTCACTCGAGTAGAAATACAGATGTTTTCAGAGACTGCATGTTTTTACTCAAGTTAAAGTAAAGAAGCTCTGACATGTAGCTACTTAAAGGCTACCTATAAGGCAAAAATCACTTTTACATGACGCAGCAGCTCATTTGCATATAAAGGAGACACACACAAAACAGCTCGTTTTTCTCAAACCCAAAAATGGGCATTTTCAAAATGGTATATTAAATGTTCTGTTAGGAATTCTGATCTGAAACTTCACAGACACCTGAGACTTTTATTATAGATACTTATGTAAGATAATAGTACAAAGTAGCCCTTACTACAAGCACCTGTTCTAGTGTCACATTGGTAACTGCACCTCACATTATATTACATTAATACACATTTTGTTAGCTAATCCAGGCTGAATTTCAGGCTGGAAATCTCACACTCATTCAGGACATCCCATAAACCCACAACAAATTCTGACACCACGGACAACTCTATGTTTTGTATGACCATCACCATCACATAAAAAGGTTTAAATCGTCACACAATTTGTATAACCATATAGTTTTACTATAAACTCCATGGTTAAACTGCGGTTCATTTGTGGACACTGTATAGTTTAACTATAGTAACCATGGCTTTTGGTTTTATATAGTAAAACCATCAGTAATTTTGTTAAGGGTTATGTTGTCGTCTGCCCTAGCTCACTCTAAACCTATTATAAAACCATGTGAATATTTGTCTGCTAAATGACTGTAGCTTTACAATAGATATTAATGATGTCCTTTATATATTAATATAGATAGATATATAGATATTAATGATGTCCTTTATATATTAATATAGATAGATATATAGATATTAATGATGTAGTGCACACAGAGAAAGGGTTGAAATGCACCTGTAGAGGTACAATAGCTCATCGCCGGGGCATCTTTGTACCTTTTTTACCTCAAGACCAGTCAAGACCACACCTGTGAGGATATCAGTAAATCAGTCTGTAAAAAAGTCCGATTTAACATCATTAATGTGATTTGATGTAAAACTTACAGCTTAAAATGCAATCAATAACTTCTGTGTAATGTGATTTCTTCACTGTAAAAAAAAAAATCCGGTCTCCAATTGAAAGTTTTCTAGTGACTGACCACATCTAAAAAATGTTTAGTTGGCCAAATTGAATTTCTGTGAATTGATGCAATTTAATTCACAGAAATTCAATTTGGCCAACTAAAAAAATGAGATGTGATCAGTCACTAGAAAATGTTCAATTGGAGACCGGATTTTTTTTTTTTTTACAGTGTTGTGTTTCTGTGCGGCCGGGTTCAAAATCAAGTTTTTAAAAATGCCCAAAATTAATATAAATGCCCACAAAATTCTGATATTTAGTTTTTTTTTTATTTAACATAGAAAATAATTAAGCAATATCACAAGAGCAAGAGAGCTGTTTTCATGAATATATTGATATTGATTTATACAAACGTTCAAAAAGCAAGAAGTTCATATTAAAATACATTTTAAATTGTGTCTTTGCTAATTCGGCCACATTTTGTTATTAAATGAATCGGCTGCTTTGAACAAATCGGTTGAATAAATGATTCCGTGACTGTTAAAAACTGTTAATGTTTTAATGTGAAATTAATCTGAACATTATTTATGCGGGTGTAATTGTACAAAGATGCAACTTCTGTGCCATGAGTTTTACTGTCGGGATTTGATTGGTAACAGCGCTTTAGTGTCTTACTATTCTAATTGTGTTTATTCATTAAATATAGACATTTCTCAGACAGTAGATGTGGATCTTTTAGATGAATTTAAGGAGGGCTGGTCTGGTCTTGGTCTCGACGTGGTCTTGGTTTAGGTGGTCTTGACTACAACACTACAGTCTTTGTACTCTAATATGCACCTTTTAGGAGTAAAGCAAAGCTACACAGATGTTTTTTAAGGGTTCTGCCTGATGATAAGCTGTTGTCCCCTAAAGGGCCATTCTGAGCTTTTTCGCCAAATCGTAGCATTTGCCAGTCTAGACTAACCCATTCATGATTGATTAGATATTACACAAACTCAGATTAAAACGTAAGTAACGAGGCTGGTTTGAAAATGTAAGAAGTTGATACTTGTGTAAAAGTAAATAGATAGTGAAGTAAAGTACTGATACCAGAAAAATCAACTTAAGTTCCAGTATTCCTTACTTCCCATCTGGGGAAAATGAGGGCCAAATCCTAGAGAAGTGGTTTGTCCTATAACTAGTAAATCTCAATTACCGTTTACATTTGATCCATGTAAATGTTATGCATCAAGGAAATGATTGAATTCAGAAAGCTGTGTCATCGAGGAAGCAAAAGTAAAATTTCCGTTTGTGTTACTGGGAAAGGCCCTTCCTCTCAAAATGACACTTAAGATTCAACCATTCGACTCACATGACCTCTTTTACAGAGTTTACCTTCCTGTAAGTTCACAAGTTTTTCAACAAATACATAATTCTCTAGAACTGATGTCTTTTGTGCCTCAATGACTCAATGCAGATATAATGAACACTGAATGTGACACTTCAGTGCACGAGAATAAGGAAATAATGACGTGTACACATAATAAATAACGTGTACTTTAAAAATGCTGGGTTAAAAAGAACCCGAGGGGGGTAGAAAATGGACTTACCCAGCAATTGGGTTGTTTTAAGCGAACATTTAACCCAACCGCTGGGTTAAAACAACCCAATTGCTGGGTTAGTCCATTTTCAACCCTACTTGGGTTGTTTTAAGAAAAAATTTAACCCAACCGGTGGGTTAAATCAACTTAATTGCTGGGATAAACGACCCATTCACTGGGTTAAAACAAACCAATTGCTGGGTTAGTCCATTTTAAACCCCACTTAGGTTGTTTTAAGTAAACATTTAACCCAACCGCTGGGTTAAAACAACCCAATTGCTGGGTTAAAACAAGCCAATTGCTGGGTTAAAACGACCCATTCACTTCACTGGGTTAAAACAACCCAATTGCTGGGTTAGTCCATTTTCAACCCTACTTGGGTTGTTTTAAGAAAAAATTTAACCCAACCGGTGGGTTAAATCAACTCAATTGCTGGGTTAAAACGACCCATACACTGGGTTAAAACAACCCATTTGCTGGGTTAGTTCATTTTCAACCCCACTTGGGTTGTTTTAAGCAAACATTTAACCCAACCGCTGGGTTAAAACAACTTAATTGCTGGGATAAACGACCCATTCACTGGGTTAAAACAAACCAATTGCTGGGTTAGTCCATTTTAAACCCCACTTAGGTTGTTTTAAGTGAACATTTAACCCAACCGCTGGGTTAAAACAACCCAATTGCTGGGTTAAAACAAGCCAATTGCTGGGTTAAAACGACCCATTCACTTCACTGGGTTAAAACAACCCAATTGCTGGGTTAGTCCATTTTCAACCCTACTTGGGTTGTTTTAAGAAAAAATTTAACCCAACCGGTGGGTTAAATCAACTCAATTGCTGGGTTAAAACGACCCATACACTGGGTTAAAACAACCCATTTGCTGGGTTAGTTCATTTTCAACCCCACTTGGGTTGTTTTAAGAAAAAATTTAACCCAACCGGTGGGTTAAATCAACTTAATTGCTGGGATAAACGACCCATTCACTGGGTTAAAACAAACCAATTGCTGGGTTAGTCCATTTTAAACCCCACTTAGGTTGTTTTAAGTAAACATTTAACCCAACCGCTGGGTTAAAACAACCCAATTGCTGGGTTAAAACAAGCCAATTGCTGGGTTAAAACGACCCATTCACTTCACTGGGTTAAAACAACCCAATTGCTGGGTTAGTCCATTTTCAACCCCATTTGGGTTGTTTTAAGCAAACATTTAACCCAACCGCTGGGTTAAACCAACCCAATTTCTGGGTTAAAACAACCCATTTGCTGGGTTAGTCCATTTTCAACCCCACTTGAGTTGTTTTAAGCAAACATTTAACCCAACCTCTGGGTTAAAACAACCCAATTGCTGGGTTAGTCCATTTTCAACCCCACTTGGGTTGTTTTAAGTAAACATTTAACCCAACCGCTGGGTTAAAACAACCCAATTGCTGGGTTAAAACAAGCCAATTGCTGGGTTAAAACGACCCATTCACTTCACTGGGTTAAAACAACCCAATTGCTGGGTTAGTCCATTTTCAACCCCATTTGGGTTGTTTTAAGCAAACATTTAACCCAACCGCTGGGTTAAACCAACCCAATTTCTGGGTTAAAACAACCCATTTGCTGGGTTAGTCCATTTTCAACCCCACTTGAGTTGTTTTAAGCAAACATTTAACCCAACCTCTGGGTTAAAACAACCCAATTGCTGGGTTAGTCCATTTTCAACCCCACTTGGGTTGTTTTAAGCAAACATTTAACTGAACTGCTGGGATAAACGACCCATTCACTGGGTTAAAACAAGCCAATTGCTGGGTTAGTCCATTTTAAACATCACTTAGGTTTTTTTAAGTAAACATTTAACCCAACCGCTGGGTTAAAACAACCCAATTGCTGGGTTAAAACAAGCCAATTGCTGGGTTAGTCCATTTTAAACATCACTTAGGTTTTTTTAAGTAAACATTTAACCCAACCGCTGGGTTAAAACAACCCAATTGCTGGGTTAAAACAAGCCAATTGCTGGGTTAGTCCATTTTCAACCCCACTTGGGTTGTTTTAAGCAAACATTTAACCCAAACGATGTGTTAAAACAACCCAATTGCTCGGTTAAAACGACCCATTTGCTGGGTTAGTCCATTTTCAACCCAACTTGGGTTGTTTTTAACCCAGCATTTTTTAAGAGTGTAATATATTAACATAATGTAAATCTATATGGATGATAAATAAGTCTATATATAATTCTTCATATAAAATGTGACCCTGGAGCTCAACACCAGTCATAAGGGAGATGTACAGCTCATCTTCATCTGAATAAATCATCTCTCCACCGATGTATGGTTTGTCAGGATAGGACAATATTTGAACATCTGAGGGTGCAAAAACATCTAAATATTGAGAAAATCTCCTTTAAAGTTGTCCAAATGAAGTCCTCAGCGATGCATATTACTACTAATAATACATTTATGATATGAACATTGACCAAATATCTTCATGGAACATGATCTTAATATCCTCATGATTTTTGGCATGAAAGAAAAATGGGTAATTTTGACCCATACAAGGTGATTTGTCTCCTCACAGATTTCTCCATCATGGCCGATCAGCCTCTTCCGCTATCCCAGGAGACGTTAGCTCAGTTCAACCGCTCCCAGGCCACAGATCCAGGAGCCTCAGGCCCTCCGAGGCGGCGTCTGGGCTCCATCTCCACCCGCAGAAGCTCCAGAGACCAACCCAAGGACCAGCTCACCCACAGAGCCCTGCTCCTCAGGGGCCCCTCGTCAGAGGCTTCCTTCCTGAGCCCCAACCTCAGCACTTCTCACATCTCCATGGGGAAGCGCTTCTCTTTCGCCGGCTGGCACCAGGGAGGAAGAGTGAGCTTCTCTGGACTCTACCTTCCCCAGCCCATCCAGGAGGTGTACGTGGAGAACTCCTACAGAACCGGTCCAGAACCCGGGAGCCGCTTCAGCGCCAGCAGGACCCAGCAGATCCTTCAGGCCACTCTGGACCGTTATTTGGAAGGCGTGAGCTACAGTCCTGACAGCTCTAGCCAGCTGTGTCAGATGTTAGCAGATCTGGTTCTCAGTAAGCTAAAAGATGTCAATCCGCCGCGATATAAACTCGTGTGCCAGGTGGTAGTCGGGCAGAGTGATAAACAGGGGGTAAGGTGGGCCAGCTGTAGCCTGATCAACCCCAACACCGACAACTACACATCTGCTGTTTTCCAGAATCACTCACTGTTCGCTGTGGCCACAGTGCATGGCTTGTACTTTGAATGAAACTTATGTGTGTACAAAATGCATACCTTTAAAAAATCAAAGATATAAAACACTGAGAAAGACGTCTCTTATGCTCACTTAATCAATTTAATGTGACTTGCTGAACAAATATACACTATATATATTTGATGTTTTTGAGGCACTGATGTTGGACGAGAAGGCCTGGCTCTCAGTCTCCGCTCTAATTCATCCCAAAGCTGTTCTATCGGGTTGAGGTCAGGACTCCAGTTCCTCCACACCAAACTCCTCATCCATGTCTTTCTTTCATGTCACATCTTCCTCGCTCCTCCGTCCTCCATCCTATGACCCGGATCCTATGTCCGAGCTCAGCCATCTTGTAGGACATCTCAATTCTCTAATTGCATCGCGAGGATCGAGGAGTGAGGATACACGGGTGTATCCTTTGCGGAAGTGTTTTATCGACTAAACGTGACGCACGTATAAATTCTCCTCCCTCTTCACATCTTGCCACAGTTTATCCAGTTTAACAGTTTAAGTGCAAGACACAAATGTATGTCAAATAACAACAACTGACAGTTGCAGAATTATATCAAAGCACAAGAAAATGAAAGAAACAAACTGTAATACTATACAACAAATACAAAGCAGTTAATAACTGGTAATATAAAAAAAAAATGGATAAATGTGGTATTGTGTAGGGGTTGAAACTATTACAATATAAATAGTTATCTCTAATGTTCAAGAATCCCGATGTCCAGCGGTGTAGAGTCATCGGTATTTGACGGCGCTCTGAAGTGACGCTAAAGGGAGCGAGGATATATTTCACTTCATTCAATTCCTCTGTCCTCACGTCTTTTCCTTGCATCCTGAAGGGGTGGAGCTAAGATGCGAAGAAAGGAGGCAAGGAAAGGAAACGAAGATGCACAAATAAGAATTGAGAAGCACCCCTTGTGCACTGGAGCGCAGTCATGCTGGGACAGGAAGGGGCCGTCCCCAAACTGGTCCCACAAAGTTGGGAGCATGAAATTGTCCAAAATGTCTTGGTGAAGCATTAAGAGTTCCTTTCACTGGAACTAAGGCCGCATTTACACTGCAGGTCTTGATGCACAATTCCGATTCGGTGACTATATCCGATTTTTTTTGACGACCCGCTTACATCTTTTAAAAGTGACCCATGTCCGATATTTGCATTTACACTATACACTGGCAAAACAGCCCAAGACGTTCTGCCCCAGAAAAGGAAGTAAAACGGCACGATATGCAATGGATGCAGATGAGATGATTATTCAATGTTTGGCTTTAAGGTCAGCAAAACATGGTTCTCGTCTTCCATCGTGCCATTAGTGTCATGTGATCGCAGTTCATGTCCACCTGAGTTGAGGCCATTCGCCTCCATCGCTTTTTCAGTGATGAACAACTCGCATTTACTGATCGCTTACATGGGAGACAAATCATATCGGATTTATCACCACATGAGTGAGGCCTGAATCCGATCGGAGGATATCGGAAATCATGTGTTTTTTTTCCTGCTTACACTTTCACATGCCGAATTAGATCTGTGCCACATGAGAGGGGGAAATCGGAATTGGGTCACTTGAGCCATGCAGTGTAAATGGGGCCCAACCCCACCCCATAATCCCCCCTCCACCAAACTTTACACTTGGCACAATGCAGTCAGGCAAGTCCCGTTCTCCTGGCAACCGCCAAACCCACACTCGTCAGACAGAGAAGCGTGATTGGTCACTCATAGAACACATCTCACTGCTCTAGAGTCCAGTGGCGGCGCGCTTTACCCCACGCTTTGCATTGCACTTGGTGATGTGCGGCTTGGATGAGCTGCTCGGCCATGGAAACCCATTCCATGAAGCTCTACACACTGTTCTTGAGCTCATCTGAAGGCCACAGAAGTTTGGAGGTCTGGAGCTCTTGACTCTGCAGAAAGTTGGTGACTTCTGTGACCCTCAGCATGCGCTGACCCCGCTCTGTGACCCTCAGCATGCGCTGACCCCGCTCTGTGACCCTCAGCATGCGCTGACCCCGCTCTGTGACCCTCAGCATGCGCTGACCCCGCTCTGTGACCCTCAGCATGCGCTGACCCCGCTCTGTGACCCTCAGCATGCGCTGACCCCGCTCTGTGACCCTCAGCATGCGCTGACCCCGCTCTGTAACCCTCAGCATGCGCTGACCCCAATCGCTTCCACTTTGTTCTAATCCCACTAACAGTTAAGCGTGGAATATTTAGTAGTGAGGAAATGTCCCCAAGTGCTTGATTTATACACCCGAACTGGGCGTCAAAATATATACATTTAGCTTAATCATGAGACACAGAACATTGATA
The DNA here is from genome assembly GCA_033150135.1 of Gobio occitaniae. Lineage (NCBI taxonomy): Eukaryota > Metazoa > Chordata > Actinopteri > Cypriniformes > Gobionidae > Gobio > Gobio occitaniae. Next base: position 316,308 of record JARQWZ010001180.1, on the reverse strand, counting down.
TTTTCAATAAATTTTATTCCCCCCACTCTCCCAATACATAAAAAGTGATCATACTGAACATTTCCCAGTGTTAACACCGTACAATTATGTTACATCAATAAATAAAAAACTATAAATAAAAAAATAAATAGAACACGTGCCACAATTAATTAATAATACTAGTTAGGATTTGTCTGAGAGGGTAATGGCTTTCACAATGTTGGTATTCTAAACACATCACTTACAGCCATGATCACAGTTTTGAGGACATTATGATTACTTATGATGGAGCGTGTCAAGTAAACAAAGCTGGAGGCACACTGAATACAGTCTTTCCCCCTCGAGTACAGACATTAAGGATATAAGAACTTTTAAAGAGCAAAAAGCTTATATCAGGTGTGTTTTTGTAGTGTTTCTTCCCCCACTCCTGCCTAATTTGCTTGGAAAATCGAATATGAAGACTCTATAAAGCCCGTCTCATTCCCTTTGTGACTGAAGCTTGAGATCCAGGGCTATTATTGCACAGAGGAATCCATCAGAAAGGCACTTTAGTCACAGAGATATCACCTCCGCCATCTTTAAAACTAATCTCATTAAAAGAATAACCATTTGGTGTTCGTAGCGCTTCTCGTTTGTGTACTATTTAGTGAAATAAAAGTCTTTTTTAAAAATAAAAAAAACATGTTTTATGTCAGTCCGGCTAAAAAAGAAAAAATCCAAATCATAAAAAGAACGGCTCAAATGTTGTGCACACTGTGAATGAAGCTGGTAGTGTGATACTTTCGGTGTAGGCTCAGTCGCAAGAATAAAAAAAACAAAAATAGTGCACCATAGTTCAAAGAGGCGATGAGCAAGCACAGGAGATCTTCGTGGCAACGTGGAAGCGTCTCCTGATTTCTCTTCGTCATAGTCTTTGCTTCCGGAGTGGAAGCGGTGAGCAGCAGATGGAAGCGGTGGAGGTCATCATGCGCTGGTGTAGTGCTGGAGTAGCTGCACCACGTACTGAAGCCTCTGCCGGAGCTCTGCAGAACAGCCCCATTGGGCCAGCACGCTCAGAGGATAGCTACACGACACACGCTCCTTACTGATGTACGTCAGCAGGTACGCAGAGTCCGAGCTCCTGCTCAGGATCACCTTCGTGTGGTCGGTGTAGAAGTTCACCTGGGAAAGAGCGGAGGAGGGAAACGTTACAAGCAGGGCTCTGAACCGGTTCAAGGAACGAAAACGAACGAAATTAAGAGGAACAAAAACGAAATCAAAATCAATTTGAATCGTTCTGAACAGAAACGTTAAATTGAAATGACCATTAACCGGTTAATAACGTTATTCTATCGTTCTCTTTAATATTGTAATTTGGCAGTGGCCAATCATGAATAGAGTAGTGCAGCATGTGATGTGACGGATCAAGCGTGAGTGAAATGAATCTACCAGTAACGCAAGTCAGTGTGAGCGCATTTACACGCCTCAAGTACATTTCTCTCCCCGCTGAGGTCATCAATGAAAGCGCAGGTATTGGAGGACATTCTTTTCATACGTTTAAATAAGCAGTACGGACTTTAAGCTCAAATAGACTGATTTAGGCTAGTTTGTGGATTTTGTTTAAGCCTGTCCAAGTAGGCTATAGCATCTATCATGCTGCGTTCACACCAAACGCGAATAGAGCGTCCGGCGCGAGTGATTTCAATGTTAAGTCAATGGAAAGGCGCGTTGACGCGCGTCTGGAGGTCTCGCGGCGCGAAGGACGCGAATCCGCCTCATTCGCGCGTCCAGTTCACAAATGGTGCTTTTGTGCATTCACGCGTTTGAAGCGAATTCGCGTCTGACGCCCGAGTTGAAAAATTTTAACTTTAACAATTCGTTTTTCTACGCGCGTCCAATTCTCTGCGGACACGCGAATGCATTCAAAATGTTCGCGCGTGAAACTAGACGCGGTAGACGCGATTTTGACGCTCAATTCGCATTTGGTGTGAACGCAGCAAACATTTGTCCTATAGTCTTTCAGATTGCCAATACAGCTCAATGTTTTCTATAGACGGCTGATGCTTCGTATTAAATGGTGTTATATTGCATTAAATGATCAAGCTTTATTAGCTGACTGAATTTGATTATGGGATGCAAGGATGTGTTGCGCAGTGTTTGCTTTGAAATTACCAGCATTAAAAGAGCAATGGTTATCCAGTTTATTTATTCATGCAATTTTTAAAACAAGTCGTGTTGAAAAAAAGTTATGTACAAAGAATGTTATCACTCTTCTGAAAAGAATTCGGCATAAGAGGCCACTTTCAGCTCCATTAAAACAGGTCCGCTGTTTATGCTTTGTAATTAATGCATGTATTTCTGGTTTTAAAAGTGTTATGAATTAAATATTCAAGTTTAATTACCATGCGTTATATTATTGAGTGAAAATAAGTCCATTTATACATATTTGTTTAAAGTATAGGCTAAATTAAAATAACGTTATTAACCGGTATTTTCTCATATCAAACCTTTTTCGGAACAGTAATGTTTATTGAGGAACGCAAAAACGGAAACGTTATAATATCGATTCAGCTCGGAGTGAACCGATTGATATTTTTTCCCCGTTTTTAAGCCCTGGGTACAAACGCATGGGCAGGCCATCTGTGGTTCAGGTGCAGGAGGAGAGATGTACCTGTAGGGTGCGGTTGTCAAAGAGCATGACTAAGGCATGATCAGTCTTGATCCACTGCAGGAGTAATGGAGAAGAGCTCGGAGACGGCTGCTGCTCACAGTTCACATCTCCACCCTACAAAACACACTTCTGTTAGAAAAACATCTAAACATTTAGAAATGGTTGCTTATTTTATATAGATTTAGGACTTTAAATATTTACATAACCATATTTTTTTATTTATAATCATAATACAATTTTTAAAAGGTTAGTGCTGAACTTCAGATTAATTTATTCTAGAAAAAAAATTCTCAATTATGATCATTTTAAATGTTATCTTTGATTATCTTCCATTTCAAATGTTTATATTATGGATTTTAGGGAAGAAAAAAAAATTAATATAAATATAATACAACTATTTCTAAATATTTAGATTACTACATTTTATAAAATGTTAAAAAAATATGGTTTCATAAATATTTTAAATATATATTTTTATAGAATACAATTTGTAAAAGGTTAGGGCTGAACTTCAGTTAAATTTATTTCAATTATGATCATTTTAAATGTTATCTTTGATTATCTTCCACTTCAAATGTTTAAATTATGGATTTGAGGACAAAATCTAAATTAATATTATAAATATAATACTATATTCTGTATATACAACTATTTCAAAATTTTTCGATTTCTACATTTTAATTATTTATATAATACAACTTAGTTAGTGGTTAGTGCTGAACTTCAGTTTCTTTTTTGATATTATATATATATATATATATATATATATATGGTTGTATAAATATTTACATATTTAATCATTTAAAAATGTAAAAATATTGTATTTGAAGAGCACAAAAAAATCTAAATTATACTATCATAAATATAATACTATATTTACACTTTAAATTTAATATGGTTGTATAAATATTTATATATTTAATCATTTAAATATAAAAAAAAAAAATTGGATTTGAAGAGCAAAAAAAACCCCGAAATATATTATACTAATATTATAAATATACTATAAAAAAAATAAAAATAAATATACAGATTTATTTATAAATTATTTTTAAAATATATTTATGTAACCATATTTTATAATTTATATATTTTTTTGATATAATACAATTTGTAAAAGGTTAGAGCTGAACTTTCAAACACTGATCATTTAATACACGTTATGTGAGATCATCTTCACTTGAAATGGAGCGGTTTCTGGACTTGCCTCCATCAGATTCTGCTCCATGTAGTTGGCCATTAAATCCACGATGTGTTTTTGACTCTGGAGCTTCTCTGGTAAAGCGTCAGCCGGGAAGCTGAAGTGTTTGTTGTTTGTCAGACAGTAATGGACAGTCCTGCGGAAGAAATGAATAAAGGAGAGTTAGAATAGCTGAAATAAAGCGTAAAGCACAGTGTCCAAGCGGAGGCAAGAGTGACGCACCTCCTCTGGTCAGACAGGCTCAGGTGCGTGCCGTCGTTGAAGAGCACACCCACGCTCTGATTGGACAGCTGGTACCCGAAACCATACTTGTTGGAGTAATCGACCCACTTGGTCACCCAGATAAACGGCTTGGCTTTAGAAAGGCAGGGAGGGTTTCGTGAAGCTGGAAGAGGGAAGGACAATATTTGAGCACATGATCAATGGCTTCAGAGTAACCTTGAAAAGGGCCATTGCTCGAGCACCTCAGTGTGAGCGGAGTGTGTGTGAGCGGAGTGTGTGTGTGTGTGTGAGCGGAGTGTGTGTACGAACCTGTTGGCATGGAAGACAAGCAGCTGTTCAGGACCTTCAGGGCAGATTCCACTACAGCCGCTGGGGTCGGGATATCGTCACAGGCTGAGGGGAAACAGCACGAGATCAGTTAAATTAGGCTGTTTTTGGACAAGCTTGTTTTTAACAGAAAGCCTGAGGGATGGAGTCTAGAATTAAGCATTAGCTGAGATGTACCATCAGTGCTGCTGGCCACCGTCCCCTTGAAGGAGCGCGAGGCAGACTTCCGGGATTCCTCCTCCAGAGGGCCAGAGCTCGCCAGCTGAACTGTGGGAGAACTGGCCTAAACATCCAAAGAGGAAGAAAATCACAATGTTTTAACAATCATAAGCACACAATGTGGGATATTCTGAGACATTCACAGGGTTTCTGCAGGTTTCACCAAGTCAAATAGGGATGCACGATATTGGATTTTTGCCGATATTTTTCAACTCATTCTGGCCGATGCCGATTTCAATACCGATATATGTTTATTTTTTCCATTTGTTTGGAAACCACAATTTTGAGCAAAAAGTTTTCATTCTGGTTTCAGATTTCTGAGGTCTCCTTACTAAAAGGATACTTGTTAAAAATAAATTAATGTTAATAAAGTTCTTTTTTAAAATAACAGTATATTAAAAGCGCTGAAAATACCAATAATAAAGTCACCCCAGACAGATGCAGTTGTAACCTAAATATTGTATTTTTGGATGTAATGTTTGTGCACATGAAGTGGGGGGTGGCATGGGATCAGTTGATGCTGTCTTTAGCTTCAGATAAAAACATCAGTTTATTTTAGTGCTCCTTGGATTATTTTTCATCATCCATTTCATAAAATGTTATTACAGATTAATAAACTGTATGTAAAGTATTTAATTTACAAGTGTCATGCTTGTGCTTTGACATCATTACTGCTTTATTTATTCAGAAAAAGTAGTAACATTCTATTTGTTTGTGTATTCTACTTTTCATTTTATTACTGTAACAGTAACCTCCACTAAATAGGCTATATAACATTCTCCCCGGTCGGGCACTAGGACCTGGAGGAGCTTCAGCTGCTGCGTGCGCTAGAGAGTGGGGACGCGATTGGGCTTGTTTTGGGCTAGTTTTGTTGGAAAACCTGGCAATCCTGCGTTGATTCACAAATTTCAAGGCAGCATTTAAAAACTGACAATATAAAATCACCATAACATGCACTTGCTTGTTTTACACTTGAAGAATGACACGGCTGACGTGATCTTATCGCTATAGCATTCCTTGCACACGTGAGTTATTGCAGCCGCATATCAACACGTTATCATATCGGCATAATTTTTTCATATCGGCCGATGCCGATTTTTATATTTTAAGCGTTTATCGGCCGATTCCGATGTCGTGCGATAATATCGTGCATCCCTAAAGTCAAATTTAAGACTTTAAGACCATTATGAATGCATTTCCTTTTATAGGTCTTCATTTCAGTCTCAAATTTACTTGCAAAGTAAATTAATTTATTCAAATTGAACAAATCGATAAACTTGCACTCCTCATAGCTCAATCCCACCAGGATTGCGTAACTTTTTTTGTGGTGATTTTTTAGATCAAAATTACTGCTTTTGTGGTGGTAATTTCCAGAAATTATCATTTGCATTTTTTTTTTTTTTTCATAATTATGACACCACATTTACCATATGTATTATGTTTAAATGAACAATAGCTATATTAAAAAACGAAATGTACAAATCTTGTTTATTTTGGTTTAAAAATAATGCAGGATCTAAAAAAAAAATGCATGTTGATTTTTTTATATTTAGTAATCGCAGAAACACGAAAAACTGGACTATTAGCTGAAGAATAAAATCCGTTTTATGTGTCTGTGGCACAATCTGAAAGAGACTCCAATAACACCAACGCTGATTGGCTGCAATATAAGCTGCATTTTGGTCTCATTTGTAGTCGTATTACAGCAAATTATATTTGGACTACTTAAACATTCTAAAGTGCTGCAGGATTTCAATGAGCATTAGACGTAACGTTACATGGACATAGGAAAATTAGACCCGTTTAAAATGATATTAAGACCTAGAACAGAATCTTCAGGGGAATTTAAGACTTTTAAAAGGCCTAAAATTTTGATTTTGAAGTTTTTTTTACTTTAAGACCCAGCGGAAACCCTGCATTCAGCTGCAAAACCAGCAGATGTTTACAGTCCACACTATTAATACACACAACAGAACTGACCTCATTCACTCCCATGGTCTTGTAGCTCATCTGCCGCCCGATGGAGTGCTTCACCATTCCGGACACCAGTTTGGAGAGGTCCTCCTTCTCCTCAGAAGGGCTCTTCTCAACAGCTGTAATGAGGAGCGGGGGGTCAGTGACACAAACTAACGCTTCATTCCCAACCAGCACTGCTCACTACAACTAATGTTATCAAGTGACTGAAATCAAGTTTTTCGTCAGATGTTTAAAATGAACTTAAACCTCAATTAGAAATGTTGGCTTGGTACTTATAATGAAAAAAAAAAATTATGCTATATAGAAAAGCCAATTAAAGGTTAGTTCACCCCAAAAATGAAAATGATTTACTCTCCCTCAGCTCATCCTAGGTGTGTGACATTCTTCTTTCAGACAAACATAAGAGTTATTAAAAAGTGCATCCATCCATCATAAGTGCATTCATCCATCATAAGAGCATCCATCCATCCATCCATCATAAAAGTGCATCTGTCCATCATAAAAGTGCATCCATCCATCCATCATAAAAGTGTATCCATCCATCCATCCATCATCCATCATAAGAATGCATCCATCCATCCATCATAAGAATGCAATCCATCCATCCATCATAAGAATGCATCCATCCATCATCATAAGAATGCATCCATCCATCCATCATAAGTGCATCTGTCCATCATAAGTGCATCCATCCATCCATCCATCCATCCATCTATCATAAGAATGCATCCATCTATCATAAAAGTGCATCTGTCCATCATAAGTGCATCCATCCATCCTAAGAGTGCATCCATCCATCCATCATAAGAATGCATCCATCTATCATAAAAGCGCATCTGTCCATCATAAGAATGCATCCATCCATCCATCATAAAAGTGCATCTGTCCATCATAAGAATGCATCCATCCATCCATCATAAAAGTGCATCTGTCCATCATAAGTGCATCCATCCATCCATCCATCATAAAAGTGCATCTGTCCATCATAAGAATGCATCCATCCATCCATCACAAAAGTGCATCTGTCCATCATAAAAGTGCATCCATCCATCCATCCATCATAAAAGTGCATCTGTCCATCATAAAAGTGCATCCATCCATCCATCCTAAGAGTGCATCCATCCATCCATCATAAGAATGCATCCATCCATCATCCATCCATCATAAGAATGCATCCATCCATCATAAAAGGGCATCCATCCATCCATCCATCATCATCCATCCATCATAAGTGCTCCACATGGCTCCAGGGATTAATAAAGGCCTTCTAAAGCAAAGTGATGCGTTTGTGTGAGAAATTAACCCCCTGGAGCCATGTGGAGCAGTTATATGATGGAAGGATGTACTTTTTAATATAACTGTTCATCTGAAAAAAGAATGTCACACCTAGGATGACTGAGGGAGATGGCTGTTTTCATTTTTGGGTGAACTATCCCTTTAAAGATGCACTGCCCGGTCATCGCTGACCCGATCGTTGGAAAGAGTCAATGATTGGATTATTAGAGTGATTGTCATGTTTCTAGCATGTTATAGGTTTAGCAACAGCTCTTCCAACCCGAATTTATGGAGCATGTAGCTTTTCATTTCTTAAACCACCATGTAGGAGGACTCATCATGGCCATATTCCAGACTCAGATTGGGAAAGAATGGTTGGGATGGAGAATGAAGTCCAGTCTCTGGGATGTGCTGGAGGAGACTTTACACAGTGCTGGACTCTTGATCTGGACCAGATATTAAAGCACCTCTCCATGGGAACAACACCACAGCATTTATTTTCATCAAGAGCTCAAGCTACACACTCCATAAATTCGGGTTGGAAGAACTGTTGCCAAACATAAATCACTCCAATCATGGACTCCAAACAGAGACTGTAATAACAGCATCCAAATAATATAGAAATTCCAAACATCTCAAACAGAACGTGTGGTTTGAACACACACCTTTTGATTTCTTCTTGCCAAAGAAGCTCTTGGCCATCTTGGTGAAGAACTTCTTGGCAGGGCTGGGCGGATTGAGCTCAGGAACCATCACACAGCTGCTGGGCGGGAGTTTCTCCGGAGTGAAGCCCTGAGGGAGAGAAACACATTAGAGCAAGAGCTTCAGAACAGAGGAAGAGCTTCAACTCAAAGGAAGAGCTTTAAAGGGTTAGTTCACCCAAAAATGTAAATTGTGTCATTAATGACTGAGCCTCATGTGGTTGGACACCCGTCAGACCTCCGTTCATCTTCAGACACAAATGAAGATATTTTAGTGTAAAGCTGATGCTCTGAAAGGCCTCCATTGGCTCAACTTTACACTCTCAAGACCCTTAAAAGACACTAAAGACTAAAGTTACAAAGTCCATCTCACTACAGCGGCTCTACAATAACTTTATGAAGACCAGAATAGTTTCTGTGCGCAAAAAAACCCTAAATAACGACTTATATAGTGATGACGATTTCAAAACAAGGCTTCATGAAGCTTCGAAGCGTTATGAATCAGTGAGTCGATTCATGATTCGGATCGCGTGTCAAACTGCTGAAATTTGGCGATCCAAACTGCTCATTCGACTCACTGATTCATAATGCTCTGAACCGCTGAATCGACTCACTGATTCATAACGCTTTGAACCGCTGAATCGACTCACTGATTCATAATGCTCTGAACCGCTGAATCGACTCACTGATTCATAACGCTCTGAACCACTGAATCGACTCACTGATTCATAACGCTCTGAACCACTGATTCATAATGCTCTGAACCGCTGAATCGACTCACTGATTCATAACGCTCTGAACCACTGAATCGACTCACTGATTCATAATGCTCTGAACCGCTGAATCGACTCACTGATTCATAACACTTCAAAGCTTCATGAGGCCGTATTTTGAAATCGTCATCACTATATAAGTCGTTATTTAGGGTTTTTGTGCGCACAAAAACTATTCTCGCCTTTCAGAGCATCAGATTTACACTAAAATATCTTCATTTGTGTCTGAAGATGAACGGAGGTCTGACGGGTGTCCAACCACATGAGGCTCAGTCATTAATGACACAATTTACAGTTTTGGGTGAACTAACCCTTTAAGTCCGTGTGGATGAGTGATGACCAACCTTAGTGAAGTACTCGTGAGCCAGGATCTGGTCCAGCGTGAGGCGGTCGCAGGGGTTCTTCTGGAGCACGGCGGAGATCAGCTTCTGGGCCGCGGGGCTGAGGGATGGAGGAAGGCTGTATCTCACTTCCTTAATACACTTGTAGGTTTCTTTCAAGTCTAAGGTTTCAAATGGTGGATTCCCACATAAGAGTGTGTACCTGCAGACAAGAGGAGAGCGCGTCATTTCAGCTGCCGCAATAAATCAAGCAGGGGTTTTCCCGAATATAAATACAGTCGACACCAGAGAACGGCAATCTTTGTGGACTGAACTAAAACATTTATGTTCATCTTAATTATTTAAAATGGGGTGTTTCATGTATTCTGCTTTAGTCACACTGGTAGAGCTGATTCTCATGATAAACATGGACAACATTTCGGAAAACAAGTTGGACGTGTGACGGAGTATTTCTGTGCTAAATACACTCGTTGCGCGCACAAACACACACATACACTGTTCGGGTTACAGAAGCCGATGTGTTTCCGGAGTTCTGCAAGTGTGTGTGTTTGTGTGTGTGTTTTGTTGGCAATCGGTGCATAAGTGCATATAATGTGAACAACACCAACGTATAGTGTGTGTGTGCGTGAGTGTTTTGTTGGCAATCGGTGCATAAGTGTATATAATGCGAACAACACCAACGTATAGTGAGTGAGTGTGTGTGTGTGAGAGAGTGAGTGATTGTGTGTGTGAGAGAGAGTGTGTGTGTGTGTGTGTGTGTGTGAATGTGTGTGTGTGTGTGTGTGTGTGTGTGTATGAGAGTGTGTATGTGTGTGTGAGAGAGTGTGTGTGTGTGGGAGAGAGAGTGTGTGAGTGTGTGTATGAGTGTGTGTGTGTGAGAGTGTATATGTGTGTGTGTGTGTGTGTGTGTGTGTGTGTGAGAGAGTGTATATGTGTGGGTCTGTGTGTGTGTGTGTGTGTGTGTGTGTGTGTGTGTGAGTGAGTGAGAGAGTGTGTCTGTGTGTGAGTGAGTGAGTGAGTGTGAGTAAGTGTGTGTGAGAGTGAGTGAGAGTGTGAGTTTGTGAGAGTGTGTGTGAGTGAGTGAGTGAGTGAGTGAGAGAGAGTGTGTGTGTGAGAGAGTGAGAGTGTGTGAGAGAGTGAGAGTGTGTGAGAGAGTGAGAGTGTGTGAGAGTGTGTGGGCAATCGGTGTGTAAGTGCATATAATGTGAACAACACCAACGGAGTGTGAGTGTGTGACTGTGTGACTGAGTGTGTGAGTGAGTGTGTGAGTGAGTGTGTGAGTGAGTGTGTGAGTGAGTGAGTGAGTGAGTGAGAGAGAGTGTGAGTGAGTGTGTGAGTGAGTGTGTGAGCGAGTGAGTGTGTGTGTGAGTGAGCGAGCGAGCGAGCGAGTGAGTGTGTGAGAGTGTGTGAGTGAGAGTGTGTGTGTGTGTGTGTGTGTGTGTGTGAGTGAGAGAGTGAGAGAGTGAGAGTGTGTGAGAGTGTGTCTGTGTGTGTGAGTGAGTGAGTGAGTGAGTGTGAGTAAGTGTGTGTGAGAGTGAGTGAGAGTGTGAGTTTGTGAGAGTGTGAGAGTGTGAGTGAGTGAGTGAGTGAGAGAGAGTGTGAGTGAGCGAGTGAGTGAGTGAGCGAGTGAGTGAGCGAGTGTGTGTGTGAGTGAGAGAGTGAGAGTGTGAGAGTGTGTGAGAGTGTGTCTGTGTGTGTGAGTGAGTGAGTGAGTGAGTGTGAGTAAGTGTGTGTGAGTGTGAGTGAGAGTGTGAGAGTGTGAGTTTGTGAGAGTGTGAGAGTGTGAGAGAGTGAGTGAGTGAGTGAGTGAGAGTGTGTGAGAGTGTGAGAGTGTGTGTGAGAGAGTGAGAGTGTGTGAGAGAGTGAGAGTGTGTGAGAGTGTGTGGGCAATCGGTGTGTAAGTGCATATAATGTGAACAACACCAACGGAGTGTGTGAGTGAGTGTGTGAGTGAGTGTGTGAGTGAGTGTGTGAGCGAGTGAGTGAGCGAGTGTGCGAGTGAGTGTGCGAGTGAGTGAGTGTGTGAGAGAGTGTGTGTGTGTGTGTGTGTGTGAGTGAGTGAGAGTGTGTGTGTGTGAGAGAGTGTGTGTGAGAGAGAGAGAGTGTGTGTGTGTGTGAGAGTGTGTGGGCAATCGGTGTGTAAGTGCATATAATGTGAACAACACCAACGGATTGTGTGTCTGTGTGTGTGTGTGTACGTGTGTTTGTTCCCGGTCATGTGTGAAAACCGCAGGTAGTGAGTGAAACTGTGTGTGTGTGTGTGTGTGTGTGTGTCCACGAGCTCGGCTGTGTTCAGAAAGAATGGGTTCAGTGTGTCTGTCTTTTATAAATATGATAAACTAAAGACTCTTGTGAGAAACCGCTGTCCTACACAATAACAGTGTAAACTCCACACACTCACATCACACACCCCAGGGACCAGACGTCGGACTCTGTGCCGTGGCCCTGCCGGTTCAGCACCTCAGGGGCCAGATAGTTCGGGGTCCCACAGATGGTCCTGCAGAGAGAGAGTCTCAATCATCTGCACTTCTGCAGGAGTTATGGAGGATAAACTAACTCTAACTCAAACTCAAACTCACTTCTTCCTCTGCTCGACCGTCTCCAGCTTCGCCGCCAGCCCGAAGTCTCCCAACCGCAAATCCATGTTTTCATTCACAAAAAAATTCCCTGGAGGAGGAAGTGAGAGTTATGAGACTGAGCCTGATGGAGGAGACGCTGAAACTGAGCCTGATGGAGGAGACGCTGGGACTCAAGAGGTCAGGCTATACCTAGTTTGAGGTCTCTGTGGAGGATGCCTTTGTTGTGGAGGTATTTGAGCGCAGATATGATCTGTCTGAGGTAGTAACGCACTTCTGGATCCGTCAGTGTGTGTCGCGCTTTCCAGATGTGTGCCAGCGACTGAAAATACAGAGCACAGGGTTAGACTCCGAGCATCAGAGGTCAGATCGGAGGAACCAGAGGTCAGGGGCCTGTACCATGAAGCCGGTTTAGCTTAGTTTGTGCTAATCCTGGGTACCATTAAAGTGGCTTTTAGCAGTGTTCATCTCCATAGTGACTTACACTCCACGGCTAACCTGCTCCAGGGCAGGCTATGTTCTGGATAAGAGATCTCAAACTGGACCAATCAGCTGTGAGCAATAAAGCCACTCCCCCTGTTTCTACTCCACATTAAAGAACACTACATAGCAAATGGCTATTAAAGACTAAAGAGCTTGGCTTTTAACAAGCTTATTTATAATAATTTAGATATCATTTATGTAATCATTATACCCGTATTCAACTACACACGCATCATTTTAGTTAATCAATCATTAATAGGCACTTAGTTGAAATTAATATAAATAGCCTACACAAAAAGGTCATACAAATAAGCTTTAAAATCAATAAATAAAGCTATAAAATGACTACATTACTCAATTCTCTATATAGCAGCTAAACTAACTTCATCACTTTTACTTGCATTGACACATAATATTTTCTTTAAGTTGTCCTCTTTTATAGACAGCTCTTTTCTTCTTGCAGTGTAAATGTGTTTAAATTCTTAATATGTTTGAAGAGAGAATGATCCACAGCGTGTGATTGGCTGTTCACTGCTGATGATGTCACAACTAAACTCAGGATCAAAGCCGGAGTTGACAGAGAAAGCTGATGATCGGCATCATAGGACCAACAAAGCCTGAAGAGATTGGTTTTGTCAACTCTAAACTAATCCAGTAACCCTGAGTTTGTTAAACCCCATCATGGTACCGGCCCCAGATCTCAGACACACACACACACACACACACACACACACACACACACACACACACACACACACACACACACACACACACACACACACACACACACACACACACACACACACACACACACACACACACACACACACACACACACACACACACACACACACACACACACACACACACACACACACACACACACACACACACACACACACACACACACACACACACACACACACACACACACACACACACACACACACACACACACACACACACACACACACACACACACACACACACACACACACACACACACACCTTTCTGCTGCAGAGCTCAAGGAAGATGTAAATGTTGTCTTGGTCCTCAAAATGGTGGGAGAACTTCACCACATGCTTGTGTTGGAGGCTTTTGTGGAGCTCGATTTCATTGGTGATCTGAGGGACAGAAACGGTGAATATAGGAAGCTGGAGATCTGGACACACACACACACACACACACACACACACACACACACGTCATGTACCTTCTCTCTCTGGTGAGGCTTCGATACTCGGCTTTGAGGAATGACTTTCACAGCGTACATCTTGTTGTTGGCGAGATCCGTCATCTCATAACATCGCGCAAACCCACCCTAAAAAACAAAACCCATTAAACATTAAATCAGTCAGAGTGTGTGTGTGTGTGTGTGTGTGTGTGTGACCTCCACCTCTCGAAACTCAACGCCTGTGGGAAGATCTAGAGGCGATATCTTTGGAGATCACCAGCGCGTTTGAACGTTTGATTCATATTTTCCACATGACTGATGATATGGAGATCAATATGTTCCAACCTGGAACTGATTTTAACCCTTTATGGAACAGAGTTGCCATGGCAACAATTAATTTTTACTCATTTTCATGTTATTCAGACAATATTAAAAAAGCTGGCGTGAGGCCAATGAGGTGCTGTTTTTAAGTCACATGACATTCCTCTCTTTCAAATCGCTCCATTTCTACTAGAGCTGTCAAAAGATTAATCACATCCAAAATAAAAGTTTGTGTTTACATAATATATGTGTGTGTACTCTGTTAATTATTATTTATATATAAATACACACACATTCATGTATATATTTAAGAAATATTTGCATGTATATACATTTATATAATCTATAATATATATATATATAAATATAAATGTTTTATATATTACAAATAATATTTTTTTCTAAATATATACATGAATGTGTGTGTATTTATATATAAATAATAATTAACAGAGTACACACACATATATTATGTAAACACAAACTTTTATTTTGGATCGATTAATCGCGATTCATCTTTTGACAGCCCTAATATATACAAATCTCTTCAAGGGGGATTTTACTGCAGCATCTTTCAGAACTAAATTAGGTATTTTTTACTCACAAATCAACTTTGTCTGACATAGTTTTACTGTAAATTGAGAAAATATCAATGTTTCCATATGGCGACGCTGTCCCAGTGGAACCCCCATTGGGATTTGCAGTTATTGAGTTAGTTAAAGTGTTTATTGTAGTATAAGTTGTGTTTATGTGCAAGTATCAATTTTCTATTTTCAGAAAATAAACACTGCAATATTTTAGAGAAAAGGCAATGAGTGATGAGCTAGCCAAATTATAGGAATCCCAAGTCCCAAGTCTATAAATCTATCAATTTCTAATGTACATTTAAATAGAAAATAAAACCATAATTTGATAGAAAAACTCCTTTTTTGAACATCTCATTGCCATTTGGGAACATTTCCCAAAGTACCGTTTTTCCCCTGTTTATTTTCATGTAATAACTTATTTGCATAAGTATTTAATTGTCCTAAAGAGGGTTTTAAGGGCCATCTTCACCCTTTGCACCACATAAACGGGCATCCATTTTGAAAACGCTTTAAATGAGACAGAATTATGGCTGTTCGCTTTATATATATATATATATATATATATATATATATAAAAAAGACACATTCTGTGCTAGACAAATGTAAAATGAGTTGTTTCCGGTCACACAGATCTCCACCATCAAGGTCAACAAGCGCGGTTTCATTTCTATTTTGCAGGATTTATCAGTAAAGAGGGAATCGGATTCATCACGTCTGATTTAACATGTCTTCAGCTCCACATTTTAAATATCTCAGGTAAATCCTGCCTCTGGTCCCAACACATGTACAAAGGAATGACGTATTCCCAGTCGACCAACCCCTCCTTCCATCCCACAATGATGCGGCACTTTGAGAACTGGGATTGATGGAGTCTTCTAATAACCAGTCGACTGATTAAAACAACAGAAGGAAAGCTGATTGACTGATCATGAGCAATGCAGCATCATCTCCACTGATGCAGTCATTCATCTTTTCATGACATTGGATCAATCGGGTTAAATATCCCAAAATGCAAAGATTATCTTTGCATACAAACACAGTGTGAAGAGAACACAATGGGTTCCAGAAACACAGACTGGGCGGATTGCGGTCCAGTGGTTCTGGTGCACCCATCTCTCAGAAACAGCACTATGGCAAGCCATTTGGACGTTTATTCATTCCCAGGATATGAATTATTAATATCTGTAATTGTATATTTCCATTCATATTCAACTCTTGACATCAACAGTACTAGTGACAATGCTAATTTCCGATGTCATGAATGTGATTGTTACTAGTAAGAAAGCCATTTTAGATATTTAGATAATTAAATTGTTATGAGGAATTGAAATTGAATGGCGACATTTCACAAGGTTGGGATTTAATAGTTAAAATATCTTCATTCTAACTAGTAAAAAATGTAATCAAGAATTCGTGTTACATGAATGAATAAATGTTAAACCGGCTTGCCATAGTGCACGCGCGAGACACGCATGAGCCCGAAACGGGTAAATAGACACGTTTGAGCCGCATATCAGGAAACAAAATGACACAACTCATCTAAAGGAGTGTTACCTTTCCCAAAAGCTTCCCTTTACAGTACGACCTGCCCGTCTTGGCGTCCACCACCACCGGCGCGACCTCCGTCTTAGCGTGCTCCGCTTTACTCCGGCTCGGTTTGGCGGGCGGCGGGACCGCTGGAGCCGGTTTGAACAGATCCGGATTCATCATTTTACAGGAGAGACGCTGCGCTGCGGTAAAACAAGCAGAATCCATTCATCAATATAGATCCTTCGCCCTAGAAAATCACCTCCGTATGTAAAGTCCCAAAGTCTGGCCAAGTTCTCTAGTCCTGTGAATCAAACATACCCGCAGACCGGAGGCAGGCGGTATATAAACGGTTCGTGACGTCATGGTAACAGGCGGGGCGAACGACGGCGACGTCTATGGCAAGCCGAATTAACATTTCATCCTTAAAACCAGTATCTTCATGCTTCTAGTACTTATGTTTTTATCCTTTTGTAATCCTTTTAAAAATATACTAGTAGGTATTCATTTGACACTAGTTCTTACTTTTTTTTGATAATGGTACTTATTCATTCATTAGCTAGGCTACTAGAACTTATTAAATAGACACTAGTACTTATTGGATACTAGTACTCATTAAATATACACTAGTACTCATTAAATAGACACTAGTACTTATTAAATAGACACTAGTACTCATTAAATAGACACTAGTACTTATTAAATAGACACTAGTACTCATTAAATAGACAATAGTACTTATTAAATAGACACTAGTACTCATTAAATTGACACTAGTACTTATTAAATAGACACTAGTACTCATTAAATAGACACTAGTACTCATTAAATTGACACTAGTACTTATTAAATAGACACTAGTACTTATTAAATAGACACTAGTACTCATTAAATAGACACTAGTACTCATTCATTAGATACCAGTACTTATTAAATAGACACTAGTACTCATTAAATAGACACTAGTACTCATTAAATTGACACTAGTACTCATTCATTAGATACCAGTACTTATTAAATAGACACTAGTACTTATTAAATAGACACTAGTACTCATTAAATAGACACTAGTACTCATTAAATTGACACTAGTACTTATTAAATAGACACTAGTACTTATTAAATAGACACTAGTACTCATTAAATAGACACTAGTACTCATTCATTAGATACCAGTACTTATTAAATAGACACTAGTACTTATTAAATAGACACTAGTACTAATTAAATAGACACTAGTACTCATTAAATAGACACTAGTGCTCATTCATTAGATACCAGTACTTATTAAATAGACACTAGTACTCATTAAATAGACACTAGTACTCATTAAATTGACACTAGTACTTATTAAATAGACACTAGAAACTTATTAAATAGACACTAATACTCATTAAATAGACACTAGTACTTATTAAATAGACACTAGTTCTCATTAAATAGACACTAGTACTTATTAAATAGACACTAGTTCTCATTAAATAGACACTAGTACTTATTAAATAGACACTAGTTCTCATTAAATAGACACTAGTACTTATTAAATAGACACTAGTTCTCATTAAATAGACACTAGTACTCATTCATTAGATACCAGTACTTATTAAATAGACACTAGTTCTCATTAAATAGACACTAGTACTCATTCGTTAGACACTAGTACTTATTCAAAATGCTACTAGTAAGATGTTTAATTGAACTCTACTGTGGCCATTTTTACTAGTGCCAACATAAGATGAGTAAAAAAGCAGTTGCGACCAGTAAGATAAGAAATGTTACTAGATACAATTAAAAAAGATATAGTGTCTAATAAATAAGTACTAGTAGCCAATGAATAACTACTAGTATCTAATAAATAAGTACTAGTAGCCAATGAATAACTACTAGTATCTAACTAAGTACTAGTAGCCAATTAATAACTACTAGTACCTAATAAATAAGTACTAGTAGCCAATGAATAAGTACTAGTATCTAATAAATAAGTACTAGTAGCCAATGAATAACTACTAGTATCTAATAAATAAGTACTAGTCACAATTTAAATACATATTAGTCAGAGCTGAAAAGTTAATGACAGATCCTCATAGAAGTCAATGGCAAAACTTTAAAATGTTACTAGTAACAAAATAATAGTTACTAGTCACTATCGAAATAAGTACTAGTAACTAATAAATAAGTACCAGTATCTAAAAAATAAGCACTAGTAGCTAATAAATAAGTACCAGTATCTAAAAAATAAGCGCTAGTAGCTAATGAATAAGTACTATCTTTTAAAAAGCGACTAGTATTTAAAGAATAGACACTAGTACCTAAATAATAAGCACTAGTAGCTAATGAATAAGCACTAGTAGCTAATGAATAAGCTCTAGTAGCTAATAAATAAGTACCAGTATCTAAAAAATAAGCACTAGTAGCTAATAAATAAGTACCAGTATCTAAAAAATAAGCGCTAGCAGGGTAATAAATAAGTACCAGTATCTAAAAAATAAGCGCTAGAAGCTAATAAATAAGTACCAGTATCTAAAAAATAAGCGCTAGCAGGGTAATAAATAAGTACCAGTATCTAAATAATAAGCACTAGTAGCTAATAAATAAGTACCAGTATCTAAAAAATAAGTACTAGTAACTAATAAATAAGTACCAGTATCTAAAAAATAAGCGCTAGAAGCTAATGAATAAGGACTAATATCTTTTAAAAAGCGACTAGTATTTAAAGAAAAGACACTAGTACCTAAATAATAAGCATTAGTAGCTAATGAATAAGCACTAGTATCTTAAACAAATATGTACTAGCACGAAGATAGATACCAGTACGTGTTAAGGATTAAATGTTAAACCGGCTTGCCATAGACGTCCGGCCAGACTCGACATCATTGGCTGCGGAGATTCAATCAAAGATCAGAGACGCGTGCGCAAGTGCCGGAGAAAAGTGAATGAAACCCCAGAGCACTTCATCCAATCACGGCTGACGCGATTATGCATCTCTGGATGACTTGCACTGGATGTGTTATTAACAGTTATATTGTCCTCGCTTTAGGGGTTTTATGCACAACGACAAGGCACTAAAGTTTATTTTATATGAACACTTGTTTAGCATTATCAATTCAACTTTGCATTATTTAATACTTGCCAAGTGTAAAATAATGCAATACTGTGTGTGGATTAATCCATAATTTCGTGTTATACTGCGTGCAAACAAAAGTGCTTTACATTTGATCATATTGCATCATCATTCAGAGTTTAAATCAGACATATTTAAAATGAATTTGAATTGCATCTACACAGACTGTATTTACCACAGACTGTAGAAAAAAATTATATATTTACATCGTGAGGATGAAGGCAAATGACGTCATTGTGGAATATACTGAATTTAACTTTAAGAAACTCGTGGTTTCACGCGCCCCCTTGTGTTTTAATAAGGAAACTACTATGCGTTCTGCACATTATGTTCTCTAGAAAAGACCATATTAACATTTTAATGACACATTGCTTTTCTTCATATCCAGTTTCTGCCTTTTATTCAGCCACAGCCATAGATGAATGCCTTTATCCATATACGGGATTTCCTGAAACGTCATAAATCATAAGGGATTTAGTGATTTGGAGGCCCTGAGCAAATTCCAGGTTTGGGCCCCACACACACAAACCAACTGTGTGCTCTTACACTTTTGTAATCCTTATTGCTGTCTCATAGTTTGGAGTTTATTTAACGAAATGTGACCCTGGAGCTCAACCCCAGTCATAAGGGAGATGTACAGCTCATCTTCATCTGAATAAATCATCTCTCACTGATGTATGGTTTGTTAGGATAGGACAATATTAGAAAATCTGAGGGTGCAAAAACATCTAAATATTGAGTAAATCTCCTTTAAAGTTGTCCAAATGAAGTCCTTAGCAATGCATATTACTACTAATAATACATTTATGACCAAATATCTTCATGGAACATGATCTTAATATCCTCATGATTTTTGGCATAGAAGAAAAATGGATAATTTTGACCCATACGATGTAACATTCAAAGTATTAATGGATTATATAGCCATGAAAGCACCCAGTGGTCTCTCCTCTTATAATCACTAAAACTCTCTTCAGTTTATGATATTCTGAATATGTTATTTACATTAATTAGTTATAATGAGAGGATTCACAAGCTTGCCACTCCGGAGTTTGGAGTGGTTTGTGAGTAAATCAAACAGCTCTGATTCGCCACTGCGTTCAGGAAATCAACACAAGTCGTCTGTGATTGGCTGCACCGCTCAATGCTGCAAAAACATGGTGGAGACAGAAACAATTTACCACATATGTTTTGCAAAAATTAAACGGGACCCTAAGCAGACGCTTACCTCAGTTATTGGTTAGATCCACGTCTGCTTCTGATGGTTTTTTTTCAGTTTGATATCGTATTCAAATTATAATCAATGCATTTTCAGGAACGCATTTCTAAAACCCAAGGTTTTTATTGTCAACGCCACCTAGCGAATTAAAACCAGCAAAGATGACGATCAGAGTGTGAGTATCACATGTGAATCAGTTTTTATTTTAACATTGAAAACAATCGTGATGCATTTCATTGGAAAGTTAGCGTAGCCGAAGTGATCGTGATTTGCTAAATATTAAGTAAGTTAAAATAATCGTAATGTTTTAGCTGTCACATGCTCACAGTCAGCCTGATTAACATTACCACACATGTTATGAGTACATCTCTTCATTTTGGCATGGTTTTATAATGTTGATTGAGACGTATGACGTTTTTATAGTCCGGCATAACAGTTGACCATCATAATAATTGACTGTTAAAATATTATGTTTTAGATTGTCATGTATTGTGTACTGTACTCTATATGAAGTGCTTTCTAGGACAGCTCAGGACAGGCAGAAGTATGACAAAAGATGAATTAATTACTCAAGTCCTAGACTTAGCCCTAATGTATGTCTATTTATTTATATCAAATGAACTTGTTGAAGAGAGGGAGAGCGTTTAGCTGGTAGGTAGAGCAGCTGGAATCATCACAATGTGTGCTTTAAATATTTAAAGCACAGGAAAAGTCATATTATTGTAGAAATAACATGTTATTCTTTCTCTATTATTATTTTTTTTCTCGGTTCAGATGCGCTTTATTGAGATGAATGTTTCAAGAACCTGTTCACCCAAATCTTTCAACAGTATGCAATAACAGTAATATGAACATTATTTGGTATGAAGATTGATATCATTTTGTATTGTAAATAATGTGTGTGCTCTGTGGTGACTAAGATTTGAAAAATTAAAATTTGAAGTTAAAAATTAGAGAGTTGAACAAGTTTTCATTCACTTCTCTATCTTTCTCTCGGAAGACGTTGTCCATGAAGTTCTTCCTATGTGGTTCACGTCATGAACACATTTGTTTTTGTGTGTGTTCAAATTCAACTGTTGCAATATATTGTTTTATAAAATATACACAATCTTAAATCTACCCCGGAGTCATCCTTGTGTATTCCCTCTGTACTTGAAAAGGCTAAACCATTCCTTGTTTATTTTACTCGATGAGTTATTAAATTATGCAACTTGGACTCAATAATTACTGTACATTCCTAGAAACCAGATTTAATTGCAATAAAGAAAGCAGTATTTGGGTGTAATAAAATTTAAAAACCTCAAAAACCTTGTTTCGGATCTCCAAAACTAGGGTCCTGAAAGTGCAAACTCCGGTATTGCAGATGGATAATGTTGGAGGCAGTAATATTTCATCATAATCAAAGTTCCTACACATTTTCCTTTTCAAAATCCAGGCTCAAATTCCCAAACCTCTGTAGATCGTCAGATCATATTGAACATCAATGTTTCCGACAGCATTATTTTCAGCTTTATATTGGGTCATCTGTAAATATTATTATTTCCTCAAAGGTTTTTTCATTGATTTGCTTGAAGTGACAACATACAGAGCCCCTAATATATATATAGATACACAGCGATCAGGCATAACATTATGACCGGTGAGTAACACTGATGATCTCTGTTAGTGGGTGGGGTATATTAGGCAGCAAGTGAACATGTTGTCCTCAGAGTTGATGTGTTAGAAGCAGGAAAAATGGGCAAGAGTAAGGATTTGAGTGAGTTTGGGCCAGAGCATCTCCAAAACTGCAGCTCTTGTGGGCTGTTCCCGGTCTGCAGTGGTCAGGCTCTATCAAAAGTGCTCAAACAACATCAGAAGTGATAAATTAGTTTATTTTATTTTCCACATTTTAGGCACATGCTCCTATAAGTGCAGGAATAACATGGAATGAAAAACATCTGTGGACATGAATTACAATGAGCACGGAATCAACTTTTGCATTTAACTTGAACAAAGTACAAAAACTAAAGTGTGACGTCTTCAGTGGGCGGCTCAGAAGTCGAGGTCCTCCGCTTTAGCCTTCTTGTCCTGAGACTCCACCCAGGCCTTGTTGATGGTGCGCTTCATCTCATCGTCTCCATCAGAGTAGATCTTCTTCAGGACGGTCATCAGCCCTTCGCTCGGGTCAGCGCTCTCATTCATGTTGGGTTTGCTGAAACAGATGTTCCACTTTGACAACAGTGCAGACTGCAGCTTCTCATTCACATTATAATATATGCATAAATCCAGAGGTGGACAAACTACACAACTCCATTACTTGAGTAAAAGTAAAAGTACTATTGGTTAAATATTACTCCACCACATGTGAAAGTTGTAAAGATAGATTTTCACTTAAGTAAACGTACAGAAGTACTTGCTTTTAAAAGTACTCAAGTATCAAAAGTAAAAAAGTAAACACATTATTTTATAATTGTTGCGATGTTGTATGAATGCACGCTGTTCCATCATGGTGGTTTAAGCTCCATCTGACATGCTAGCATATCGTGAACACATTTAAATACTTGCTTAAAAGTTACAAAGCTCTTATCAAAATCAAAATCATACTAGAAAAGAAAGGTTTCTACATTTGGTTTATTTGACAGGATTATGTAAAAACATATTTCTGAAAGGACTTCAGTTAACATTATTAGTCCAACTACGTAGTTTTTGCATGCTAACTAACATCATTGTCGAACGTTATGTGTTAGCGCTGGATCCACAAGGCTATGGCAGCTTGGCGGGTAAATCGATAAAAATCATTTGACCAATCATCTTTAATACCAGTGTTAATTTTGACAGCAAATTTCGATTTAGTTTTAGTCATAGTCTTTTGACTATAACATTTTAGGCATCTGAATTGTTTTAGTTTTAGTCTAGTTTGAATTGACTATAATAAGATTTTAGTTTTCAACAGACTAAACTTCAGTTCTTGTGGTCTGGCGTCTGAGAGGCAGCTTTCTGTGCACTTTCACACTTCTCCACGTCTGCTCTTCTGAATTTTAACTTTTCAGTATGACTATGGTTGCTCGCACTGCGTCTGGAAACTGCATCTTCTATTTTGCCATCAATTGATTAGTGTTCAAAAAATACTTGGAAATCATTGAACTTCATGTGATCCTACAAGAGTGATTACTGATAGGCTGTCTGCAAAAAAACAAAAAAAAACAATCACGTTTTAAAGAAGAAAACAATTCATCCACTGACTTTCAAAGCGGCTACGACTTTCTACTTCGAGGGCCTTGATAGAAATGTAGTGGAGTGAAAAGTACGATATTTGTCTTTCAAATGTAGTGAAGTAAAAGTCATAAGTTTCCAGAAACAATACTACTCAAGGAAAGTACAGATACTCAAAAAGTGCACTCAAGTAAATGTGCTTAGTTACTGTCCAGCTCTGCATAAATCTGCACAAACAACACACACTGAAACACTCACTCCTTCTCCTTCGACTGTTTTTCTGCTTGTGTCAAGCATTCCCATTTCTTGGCTGACTTCTTCTTGCACATGATAAGGACCATATCTGTTTTTATCTGCAAGCAAACACATTTCACAACAGCCTTTCAATCTATACAACGTTATCCAATCCACTGAAGAAAGAGACACACCTTTTTACTGCTCTCTGCCACAACAATGGGGAATAAAAGACTGGAGACTGTCATCTGATGGTTCTTCCCATCCAGATCTCTGACTAGAACATGAAACCCTCTGCGAAAACACCAGAGCACTGGTTAGTGATCATTACTGAATCATTTAGTCACATGACCACATCATTTACAGATGAGAGAGAAACAGGAGCACATGCAGCTTTAACCAATGCATACAGTCTAAACATATAGAAGACATGTTTAATATAATCAGGGTTTCTGCAGGTACACTTAAGAGCTTTTTAAGACCAATATAAGCAGTAAATGTAGGGAACACATCAATGTTCTCTAATGTAATGAGTGTATTAGTGACACTTCAGAGTCTGAGAACACAATTTACTACAGATCTCAAAACTTTTTAATTCATTTGACAAAAGATAACAGTGATTTTATGATTAAAACATGAGCAAATCATGAGCAAATCTCATGAGCAAAAGCCAGTGCTCTTCATCCCCAATGGCAGATATTTGCTCTTGTTTTAAGCTCAAACTCACTTCATGTTGTGGAGTTTCTCTTCATTTCTTCATTAAATGTGTCCTGATTTAAGGATGTTCTGATATTTGAGCTGGAAACAGAAACCCTGAGGAAGAACATCATTTATGCGGCGCATGTGTTTAATGTACGGCCTTATGAAATCTGATTTATTGATTGTGTTTATTGCTCTGGCCTCTGCTTTAATGGTCAGATTAACTCTCGTTCATCTTCTGAACACAAATGAAGAGATTTGTAATGAAATCTGAGAGATTTCGGTCCTCCATTGACAGTCTAAGCAACTTCAGAAAGTTCATCAAGAGAAACTGATCCATACGGATCGAGCGGATTATGCCAAGAGACTCGATGGCTTTATATGATGAAGGAAAGTCTGACGTTAGGGCGAGGAAATGACCACAGGATTCTCATTAATGGGTGAACTGGCCCTTTAAGAGACGGACAGACTGTTGATTTATTCACACAAAGTGTGACAAATTCTGCATTATCAGGAAATTACAGCTTTATGAGTGGATTCTGCAATTCTGTCCACATCACAGAAATCACAGGGCGCTGATTTAATGCCATGATATTGAACTTAAGACATTCTGCTCCAATTTAAGACATTTTTAAGGCACATTCTTAAATTGGGAAAGGTCAAATTAAGACCCGCAGAAACCCTGATAATAAATGTCTCCTCTAATGTAAATTTTGAATTAATAAATAAATACAGAAAGAATAAATATGGGTAAAACTCTGTACAAATAAGGTTTCATTTGTTAGTTAGCATGAACAACAAACAATACTTCTATAGATTTTATATAAAAAATATATGTATTTCATAATTTACTAATACATTAAAATCACTATGAACAATCATTTTTACTAACTAATATTAATAAAGATTAATAACTGCTAATGTTGCTCATTGTTAGTTCATCTTAGGTAATGCATTTAACACATGAGACTGTATTGTAAAGTGTTTCTACCATAATAACAATAACCCAGCTCATGAATGTGTGATGCGAGAGCACCTGTCAGTGAAGGCCGCCTCCACACTCTCAGCGGGGATAGTGTGCACTCCTTTCAGTGTGATGTAGATTTTCACAAACTTGTCAGACTGGTCCCATCCTAAAACACAGACAAACCACACGCGTGTTAGACCAGGCCTGTGTCACGGACAGTGTTGGGGAAACGCATTACAAGTAACTTGAGTTGCGTAATAATATTACTTTCTCCAAGTAACTAGTAAAGTAACGCATTACTTTTCAAATTAACAACAAAATATCTGAGTTACTTTTTCACATTAGTTTGACTGACAGCTCTCCTGCCCTCATGTTGAGTTAGTGCAGAGGTGTGTGTGTGTGTGTGTGTGTGTGTGTGCGTGTGAGTGTGTGTGTGTGTGATGGGTAGGTTTAGGGGCAGGGTCAGTGTAAGGGGATAGAAAATACGGTTTGTATGGTATAAAAACCATTACAAATATGGAATGTCCTCACATTTCACAAAAACAAACGTGTGTGTGTGAACATGATGGTTATTGTAGTTCTAGACTAAATGTGAGCATTTATTTATCTCACTTATACAATAAAGATTCTGTCCTCCTCAAAATGAATAAAATCAGTCAAATACAAAATCAGAATACTATGCAAACATCCCATAATTAAATGTTAAATAAAAACTATTTTTATGCATAATCTACCTTTATATTTAATTGACCAATGTCTTGCTGCTGACCTTTGATGATGAAAATTACTAGATTCTTTGTTTTTATTGGTAAAGTTTTTTCCTCCTGCATCTATTCCTCCATTATCCAGAGCTGCGCCCTCTAGTGTTCATGAGGGAATCTGCATTTTTACTTATTATTTACATTTTGGTATGAAGAGATCTATACCGTTGCACAAAAATATAACTTTTTTGTTATAAAAAAACAACAAAAACAAGCCCAGCCCAGGTGAGAAAAAGTAACGCAAAAGTAACGCATTACTTTTCTTAAAAAGTAACTAAGTAACTCAATTAGTTACTTTTTAAGGGAGTAACGCAATATTGTAATGCATTACTTTTCACAGTAACTTTCCCCAACACTGATCACGGACTGGAATAACCCATAAATGTGACCTCAACAGCAGTGCTGCGTCTCACGGGTATATCTGTGGCATTGTGTGGGTCAAAATTATCCATTTTTCTTTCAAGCCAAAAAACATTAGGATATTAAGATCATGTTCCATGAAGATATTTGGTCAATATTCATATCATAAATGTATTATTAGTAGTAATATGCATTGCTAAGGACTTCATTTGGACAACTTTAAAGGAGATTTTCTCAATATTTAGATGTTTTTGCACCCTCAGATGTTCAAATATTGTCCTATCCTAACAAACCATACATCAGTGGAGAGATGATTTATTCAGATGAAGATGATCTGTACATCTGCCTTATGACTGGTGTTGAGCTCCAGGGTTTTTACCATAATTGTTAATTTTGACGGTGTATGCTTTGAGTGCGGTGTCAGTTTTGTCCCCGGAGTCTTTCTTGGCTCGCTGCAGTTTCTGCTGTTGTTTTTGTGCCAGCTCTTTCTCCATCTTCTGGCGCTCCTGGGTCAGGACGTCCCGCACACGCTGCCGCTCACATTTCTCCAGCAGACTCGAGATCTCCGTCAAATCACTCTCGAGACCAGCGATCTAAACACACACAAGCCAAATCACTCTCAAGACCAGCGATCTACACACACAAGCCAAATCACTCTCAAGACCAGCGATCTACACACACAAGCCAAATCACTCTCAAGACCGGCGATCTACACACACAAGCCAAATCACACTCAAGACCGGCGATCTACACACACAAGCCAAATCACTCTCAAGACCGGCGATCTACACACAAGCCAAATCACTCTCAAGACCAGCGATCTACACACACAAGCCAAATCACTCTCAAGACCAGCGATCTACACACACAAGCCAAATCACTCTCAAGACCGGCGATCTACACACACAAGCCAAATCACTCTCAAGACCGGCGATCTACACACACAAGCCAAATCACTCTCAAGACCGGCGATCTACACACACAAGCCAAATCACTCTCGAGACCGGCGATCTACACACACAAGCCAAATCACTCTCAAGACCGGCGATCTACACACACAAGCCAAATCACTCTCGAGACCGGCGATCTACACACACAAGCCAAATCACTCTCAAGACCAGCGATCTACACACACAAGCCAAATCACTCTCAAGACCGGCGATCTACACACACAAGCCAAATCACTCTCAAGACCGGCGATCTACACACACAAGCCAAATCACTCTCGAGACCGGCGATCTACACACAAGCCAAATCACTCTCGAGACCGGCGATCTACACACAAGCCAAATCACTCTCAAGACCAGCGATCTACACACACAAGCCAAATCACTCTCAAGACCAGCGATCTACACACACAAGCCAAATCACTCTCAAGACCAGCGATCTACACACACAAGCCAAATCACTCTCAAGACCAGCGATCTACACACACAAGCCAAATCACTCTCAAGACCAGCGATCTACACACACAAGCCAAATCACTCTCAAGACCAGCGATCTACACACACAAGCCAAATCACTCTCAAGACCAGCGATCTACACACGCAAGCCAAATCACTCTCAAGACCGGCGATCTAAACACACAAGCCAAATCACTCTCGAGACCAGCGATCTACACACACAAGCCAAATCACTCTCAAGACCGGCGATCTACACACACAAGCCAAATCACTCTCGAGACCGGCGATCTACACACAAGCCAAATCACTCTCAAGACCAGCGATCTACACACACAAGCCAAATCACTCTCGAGACCGGCGATCTACACACACAAGCCAAATCACTCTCAAGACCGGCGATCTACACACACAAGCCAAATCACTCTCGAGACCGGCGATCTACACACAAGCCAAATCACTCTCGAGACCGGCGATCTACACACACAAGCCAAATCACTCTCGAGACCGGCGATCTACACACAAGCCAAATCACTCTCAAGACCAGCGATCTACACACACAAGCCAAATCACTCTCAAGACCAGCGATCTACACACACAAGCCAAATCACTCTCAAGACCAGCGATCTACACACACAAGCCAAATCACTCTCAAGACCAGCGATCTACACACACAAGCCAAATCACTCTCAAGACCAGCGATCTACACACACAAGCCAAATCACTCTCAAGACCAGCGATCTACACACGCAAGCCAAATCACTCTCAAGACCGGTGATCTAAACACACAAGCCAAATCACTCTCAAGACCGGCGATCTACACACACAAGCCAAATCACTCTCAAGACCAGCGATCTACACACACAAGCCAAATCACTCTCAAGACCAGCGATCTACACACACAAGCCAAATCACTCTCAAGACCGGCGATCTACACACACAAGCCAAATCACTCTCAAGACCAGCGATCTACACACACAAGCCAAATCACTCTCAAGACCAGCGATCTACACACACAAGCCAAATCACTCTCAAGACCAGCGATCTACACACACAAGCCAAATCACTCTCAAGACCAGCGATCTAAACACACACAAGCCAAATCACTCTCAAGACCAGCGATCTACACACACAAGCCAAATCACTCTCAAGACCAGCGATCTACACACACAAGCCAAATCACTCTCAAGACCAGCGATCTACACACACAAGCCAAATCACTCTCAAGACCGGCGATCTACACACACAAGCCAAATCACTCTCAAGACCGGCGATCTACACACACAAGCCAAATCACTCTCGAGACCAGCGATCTAAACACACACAAGCCAAATCACTCTCAAGACCAGCGATCTAAACACACACAAGCCAAATCACTCTCAAGACCGGCGATCTACACACACAAGCCAAATCACTCTCAAGACCAGCGATCTACACACGCAAGCCAAATCACTCTCAAGACCGGTGATCTACACACACAAGCCAAATCACTCTCAAGACCAGCGATCTACACACGCAAGCCAAATCACTCTCAAGACCAGCGATCTACACACACAAGCCAAATCACTCTCGAGACCGGCGATCTACACACACAAGCCAAATCACTCTCGAGACCGGCGATCTACACACAAGCCAAATCACTCTCAAGACCAGCGATCTACACACACAAGCCAAATCACTCTCAAGACCAGCGATCTACACACACAAGCCAAATCACTCAAGACCAGCGATCTACACACACAAGCCAAATCACTCTCAAGACCAGCGATCTACACACACAAGCCAAATCACTCTCAAGACCAGCGATCTACACACACAAGCCAAATCACTCTCAAGACCAGCGATCTACACACGCAAGCCAAATCACTCTCAAGACCGGTGATCTAAACACACAAGCCAAATCACTCTCAAGACCGGCGATCTACACACACAAGCCAAATCACTCTCAAGACCAGCGATCTACACACACAAGCCAAATCACTCTCAAGACCAGCGATCTACACACACAAGCCAAATCACTCTCAAGACCAGCGATCTACACACACAAGCCAAATCACTCTCAAGACCGGCGATCTACACACACAAGCCAAATCACTCTCAAGACCGGCGATCTACACACACAAGCCAAATCACTCTCAAGACCGCCGATCTAAACACACAAGCCAAATCACTCTCAAGACCAGCGATCTACACACACAAGCCAAATCATTCTCAAGACCGGCGATCTACACACACAAGCCAAATCATTCTCAAGACCGGCGATCTAAACACACAAGCCAAATCACTCTCAAGACCGGCGATCTACACACACAAGCCAAATCACTCTCAAGACCGGCGATCTACACACAAGTCAAATCACTCTCAAGACCGGCGATCTACACACACAAGCCAAATCACTCTCAAGACCAGCGATCTACACACACAAGCCAAATCACTCTCGAGACCGGCGATCTAAACACACAAGCCAAATCACTCTCGAGACCGGCGATCTACACACACAAGCCAAATCACTCTCGAGACCGGCGATCTACACACACAAGCCAAATCACTCTCAAGACCAGCGATCTACACACGCAAGCCAAATCACTCTCAAGACCAGCGATCTACACACACAAGCCAAATCACTCTCGAGACCGGCGATCTAAACACACAAGCCAAATCACTCTCAAGACCAGCGATCTACACACACAAGCCAAATCACTCTCAAGACCAGCGATCTAAACACACAAGCCAAATCACTCTCAAGACCAGCGATCTACACACACAAGCCAAATCACTCTCAAGACCAGCGATCTACACACACAAGTCAAATCACTCTCAAGACCAGCGATCTACACACACAAGCCAAATCACTCTCAAGACCGGCGATCTACACACACAAGCCAAATCACTCTCAAGACCAGCGATCTACACACACAAGCCAAATCACTCTCAAGACCGGCGATCTACACACACAAGCCAAATCACTCTCAAGACCAGCGATCTACACACACAAGCCAAATCACTCTCAAGACCAGCGATCTACACACACAAGCCAAATCACTCTCAAGACCGGCGATCTACACACACAAGCCAAATCACTCTCAAGACCAGCGATCTACACACACAAGCCAAATCACTCTCAAGACCAGCGATCTAAACACACAAGCCAAATCACTCTCAAGACCAGCGATCTACACACACAAGCCAAATCACTCTCAAGACCGGCGATCTACACACACAAGCCAAATCACTCTCAAGACCAGCGATCTACACACACAAGCCAAATCACTCTCAAGACCAGCGATCTACACACACAAGCCAAATCACTCTCAAGACCAGCGATCTACACACACAAGCCAAATCACTCTCAAGACCGGCGATCTACACACACAAGCCAAATCACTCTCAAGACCAGCGATCTACACACACAAGCCAAATCACTCTCAAGACCGGCGATCTACACACACAAGCCAAATCACTCTCGAGACCGGCGATCTACACACAAGCCAAATCACTCTCAAGACCAGCGATCTACACACACAAGCCAAATCACTCTCAAGACCGGCGATCTACACACAAGCCAAATCACTCTCAAGACCAGCGATCTAAACACACAAGCCAAATCACTCTCAAGACCGGCGATCTACACACACAAGCCAAATCACTCTCAAGACCAGCGATCTACACACACAAGCCAAATCACTCTCGAGACCGGCGATCTACACACAAGCCAAATCACTCTCAAGACCAGCGATCTAAACACACAAGCCAAATCACTCTCAAGACCGGCGATCTACACACACAAGCCAAATCACTCTCAAGACCGGCGATCTACACACACAAGTCAAATCACTCTCAAGACCAGCGATCTACACACACAAGCCAAATCACTCTCAAGACCGGCGATCTACACACAAGTCAAATCTGAGACGTGTTGACATGCTCAGGTGATTCAGCAGCCAGGTGTACTTAATCCACCAAGTGTGTGTGTGTGTTATCCCATAGGACAGGGGTGTTCAGGGGCCACAAGAGAGGGACAGGGGGCCGTGAAGTCTAGAACAAAACTTTTAACATTTTTATAAAAATAATAATAATAATTAGATTAAAATAAATGAGTAAAGCAATAAATTATATATATATATATATATAAACTATATATTAGTTAGTTATTAATCTATTAAATAAATAAAAAAGATTAAGATAAAAATTAGATATAAGCAAGAAATAAATAATACATATAACAATATATTACTACAAAAAACTGTAAAAAAAAATAAAAATAATTATTAGATTAAAATAAATGAGTAAGTTAGTTATTAAAATTCAATAAATAATTCAGAAAAAAATAATACATATAACAATATATTACTACAAAAAATATAAATAATAATAATTAGATTAAAATAAATGAGTAAAGCAATAAATTAGATCTAAATAGAAAAATTTGATTAAAATAAGTAAAAATATTAGTTAGTTATTAATCTATTAAATAAATAAAAAAGATTAATATAAATAAATAAAAATTAGATATAAGCAAGAAATAAATAATACATAAAACAATATATTACTACAAAAAACTATAAATAAACAAATAATTATAATTAGATCAAAATAAATGAGTAAAGCAATACATTTGATCTAAATAAATAAAAAATGTGATTAAAATTAGTTAGTTATGAATCTATTAAATAAATTAAATAGATAAAATTAAATAAACAATGATTAACATAAATAAATAAAAATGAGATCCAAACAAGAAATAAATAATACAAAAAACTGTAAATAGTAATAATAATAATTAGATTAAAATAAATGAGTAAAGCAATAAATTAGATCTAAAAAAAAGAATTAAAATAAAAACATATTAGTTAGTTATTAAAATTCAATAAATAAGCCAGAAATAAATAATACATATAACAATATATTACTACAAAAACTGTAAATAAATAAATAATAATAATTAAAAATATAAAATAATTATAATTATAATTAGATTAAAATAAATGAGTAAAGCAATAAATTCGATCTAAATAAATAAAAAATTTGATTAAAATTAGTTATTTATTTATTTATTAAATAAATTAAATAGACACAAATTAAATAAAAAATAGTAATATAAATAAATAAAAATGAGATATAAACAAGAAATAAATAATACATATAACAATATATTACTACAAAAAAACTGTAAATAAATAATAATAATTAGATTAAAATAAATTAGTATTAATCTATTAAATAAATTATAAAAATAAATGTAAAAAAATTATTAATATAAATAAATAAAAAATAAAATAAACTGTAATGATTTAAAATAATAATAATTAGATTAAAATAAATGAGTAAAGCAATTAATTAGATCTTAATAATTAAAAAATGTGATTAAAAAATAGTTAGTTATTAAATATCTATTAAATAAATAAAATAATAATATAAATAAATACAAATTAGATTACAATTAAATAAATAAGCCAGAAATGAACAGTACATCTAACAATACATTACTACATTGAGTAGAACAAAATATACAACTAATTTTAGAGTTAAAATATATTTCTTGTGTATAAATTGAGTGTGTATAAAAGACAAAAGCTTTATAAATATTAGGATGGGGTCCCTCACTCAGGGATGGTCATATCTGAGGGTCCAGGGCATCTAGAAGATTGAAAACCCCAGCCATGAGATATCATCATAAAACATGAGCTTCATTCACATGAGCAGCTTCTTCATGCATTACACGAGACTTACAGTAAAACAACAACAGACTGAACCTGTGTGTCCTCACTACACAACATTAAACTGACCACAGCACTGAAAAACAGCCCATAATACCAGCTCATTGATGTCCATCGCTGTCCTCAACAATTTACTTGAAGTTATGAAAATGATCTTCAATCCTGCGCCGTGTCCAGTTTCTAGAAAGAAAGAGAAACAGCGCTTCGTGCTTCCGGGTTATGTGATGTCAAAGTAAAAGTCCTTAACAAAATAATGGTTTCTTACAAAACCAAATACGAATAATCAGATTATAGGTCGTTTATGCATTATATTATTGGAAATGTAATAAGTATTTGATGTGTGTGTGTGTGTGTGTATATATATATGGTTTGTTAGGATAGGACAATATTTGAAAATCTGATATCTGAGGGTGCAAAAATATCTAAATATTGAGAAAATCTCCTTTAAAGTTGTCCAAATGAAGTCCTTAGCAATGCATATTACTACTAATAATACATTTATGACATGAACATTGACCAAATATCTTCATGGAACATGATCTTAATATCCTAATGATTTCTGGCATAAAATAAATATATATAATTTTGACCCATACGATGTATTGTTGGCTATTGCCACAGATATTGCTTTTGGGCTCCAGGGGCACAGAGGAGTATTGTACATAATAATAATAACTTTCAAGAAGACATATTTTGTCAAATATTCTTATCTAGTTAAAATGTGTAAGGCACAAAATATACATTTTCATAAAAACATGCAATCATTTAAAGCTGTTTGTCTTGTTAATAGATAAATTAAATATTTTTGTATGTTAAATTAGTCACAATTTGTGTATGCATGACACCAAACAATGAGATAAAGTAATCATTAATAAGGTTAGATTCCTAAAACATGAACAAAAAAACTGCAAATAAATTCACAACACACTAAAGGCACATTACAGCTTTTTATTGCATTTACAATAACATAACATATATTAGATTCGCAATCCGCTGAAGACAACAATCCAACATTTGAGCAGGTGTTTGTTTTCCAGCGGCCGTGAGAATATAAGAAACTGAAGTTCATCCACAGGTGGTGGAGCTCCTATGGCTGATCACCACATTGAGCGCTGTATTCCTGCCATCTGGTTGTGGTCTGCGAGATGGCGAAACACGATTCGGCTGAGCCTCCACCTGCGCTTCACTCCTCGAGGACGGGACGTCATCACACACCTGTTGCGGATGCGCACCGGACAACTGTCTCGAGGAAGAGCGGCGATTTCTTTATCAGCCATCTCCTAAAGACAGAAGCATGAAGACATGGCCTGCATTATTATTGGGTTCAGAGCAAGATCTTTCATTCATTGCTTTAAAGGGATAGTTCACCCAAAAATCTAAATGACCCCATGATTTCCTCTCCCTCAGCTCATCCTAGGTGTGTGTGACACAATCAGAGTTATATTAATAATGTCCTGACTCTTCCACGCTTTATAATGGCAGTGAATGACTGTTTCTGTTTTGAAGTGCATAAAAGTGCTTCCATCCATCATAAAAGTGCATCTGTCCATCATAAAAGTGCATCTGTCCATCCATCATAAAAGTGCATCTGTCCATCCATCATAAAAGTGCATCTGTCCATCCATCATAAAAGTGCATCTGTCCATCATAAAAGTGCATCCGTCCATCCATCATAAAAGTGCATCTGTCCATCATAAAAGTGCATCCGTCCATCCATCATAAAAGTGCATCTATCCATCATAAAAGTGCATCTATCCATCATAAAAGTGCATCTATCCATCATAAAAGTGCATCTGTCCCTCATAAAAGTTCATCTATCCATCATAAAAGTGCATCCGTCCATCATAAAAGTGCATCTATCCATCATAAAAGCGCATCTATCCATCATAAAAGCGCATCTATCCATCATAAAAGTTCATCCGTCCATCATAAAAGTGCATCTATTCATCATAAAAGTGCATCCGTCCATCATAAAAGTGCATCTGTCCCTCATAAAAGTGCATCTGTCCCTCATAAAAGTGCATCTATTCATCATAAAAGTGCATCTATCCATCATAAAAGCGCATCTATCCATCATAAAAGTGCATCTATTCATCATAAAAGTGCATCTATTCATCATAAAAGTGCATCTATTCATCATAAAAGAGCCTCTATCATCATAAAAGTGCATCTGTCCATCATAAAAGTGCATCCATCCATCATAAAAGTGCATCCGTCCATCCATCATAAAAGTGCATCCATCCATCATAAAAGTGCATCTGTCCATCATAAAAGTGCATCCGTCCATCCATCATAAAAGTGCATCTGTCCATCATAAAAGTGCATCCGTCCATCCATCATAAAAGTGCATCTATCCATCATAAAAGTGCATCTATCCATCATAAAAGTGCATCTATCCATCATAAAAGTGCATCTGTCCCTCATAAAAGTTCATCTATCCATCATAAAAGTGCATCCGTCCATCATAAAAGTGCATCTATTCATCATAAAAGCGCATCTATCCATCATAAAAGCGCATCTATCCATCATAAAAGCGCATCTATCCATCATAAAAGTTCATCCGTCCATCATAAAAGTGCATCTATTCATCATAAAAGTGCATCCGTCCATCATAAAAGTGCATCTGTCCCTCATAAAAGTGCATCTGTCCCTCATAAAAGTGCATCTATTCATCATAAAAGTGCATCTATCCATCATAAAAGCGCATCTATCCATCATAAAAGTGCATCCGTCCATCATAAAAGTGCATCTATTCATCATAAAAGTGCATCTATTCATCATAAAAGTGCATCTATTCATCATAAAAGAGCCTCTATCATCATAAAAGTGCATCTGTCCATCATAAAAGTGCATCCGTCCATCATAAAAGTGCATCCGTCCATCCATCATAAAAGTGCATCCATCCATCATAAAAGTGCATCTATCCATCATAAAAGTGCATCTGTCCATCATAAAAGTTCATCTGTCCATCATAAAAGTGCATCCGTCCCCCATAAAAGTGCATCCGTCCCTCATAAAAGTGCATCCGTCCATCATAAAAGTGCATCCGTCCATCATAAAAGTGCATCCGTCCATCATAAAAGTGCATCTATCCATCAAAAGTGCATCTATCCATCATAAAAGTGCATCTATCCATCATAAAAGTGCATCTGTCCCTCATAAAAGTGCATCTATTCATCATAAAAGTGCATCTATCATCATAAAAGTGCATCTATCCATCATAAAAGTTCATCCGTCCATCATAAAAGTGCATCTATTCATCATAAAAGTGCATCCGTCCATCATAAAAGTGCATCTATCCATCATAAAAGTGCATCCGTCCATCATAAAAGTGCACCTATTCATCATAAAAGTGCATCTATCATCATAAAAGTGCATCTATCCATCATAAAAGTTCATCCGTCCATCATAAAAGTGCATCTATTCATCATAAAAGTGCATCCGTCCATCATAAAAGTGCATCTATTCATCATAAAAGTGCATCTGGCCCTCATAAAAGTTCATCTATCCATCATAAAAGTGCATCTGTCCCTCATAAGTGCATCTATTCATCATAAAAGTGCATCTATCCATCATAAAAGCGCATCTATCTATCATAAAAGTGCATCTATTCATCATAAAAGTGCATCTATCCATCATAAAAGCGCATCTATCCATCATAAAAGTGCATCTATCCATCATAAAAGTGCATCTATCCATCATAAAAGTGCATCTATCCATCATAAAAGTGCATCTATTCATCATAAAAGTGCATCTATCCATCATAAAAGTGCATCTATTCATCATAAAAGTGCATCTATCATCATAAAAGTGCATCTATCCATCATAAAAGTTCATCCGTCCATCATAAAAGTGCATCTATTCATCATAAAAGTGCATCCGTCCATCATAAAAGTGCATCTATTCATCATAAAAGTGCATCTGTCCCTCATAAGTGCATCTATTCATCATAAAAGTGCATCTATCCATCATAAAAGTGCATCTATCATCATAAAAGTGCATCTATCCATCATAAAAGTTCATCCGTCCATCATAAAAGTGCATCTATTCATCATAAAAGTGCATCTGTCCCTCATAAAAGTTCATCTATCCATCATAAAAGTGCATCTGTCCCTCATAAGTGCATCTATTCATCATAAAAGTGCATCTATCCATCATAAAAGCGCATCTATCTATCATAAAAGTGCATCTATTCATCATAAAAGTGCATCTATCCATCATAAAAGCGCATCTATCCATCATAAAAGTGCATCTATCCATCATAAAAGTGCATCTATCCATCATAAAAGCGCATCTATCCATCATAAAAGTGCATCTATTCATCATAAAAGTGCATCTATTCATCATAAAAGTGCATCTATCCATCATAAAAGCGCATCTATCCATCATAAAAGTGTGAATGCCACACACACCTAGGATGAGCTGAGGGAGAGTAAATCATGGGGTTATTTTCATGTTTGGGTGAACTAACCCTTTATAAGTGAAAATAAAGGTTAATGACTGTGTAAATGGGTTTACTTTTATGCTACTAAAAGGCTGTAAGCCAATCATATAGTAGTATACAAGACTGTGAGTGTACCTGTAGCTCTTTTGGCAATATAGTATTCTTCCTAATGGCATTAATGCGCATTCTCGTATCTGCATAATCAAATGCCATTTGTCTTCTTTTCACATCTCGTACCATCCTCCAGTCAACATAGTAGCTCCTGACCTGCTCCAGCACTCCAACTGAGCTCCTGT
Organism: Gobio occitaniae; assembly: GCA_033150135.1. Lineage (NCBI taxonomy): Eukaryota > Metazoa > Chordata > Actinopteri > Cypriniformes > Gobionidae > Gobio > Gobio occitaniae. Next base: position 277,564 of record JARQWZ010001180.1, on the reverse strand, counting down.
AGGCCTGAGGAACATCAGATGAGCTTTATACACACACTCTCAGATGAGTATTATACACACATTCTCAGGTCTTACAAAACACCAAACAAAATGACTAGATTTAATCTTTCTGACAGACGTAAACTACAACTGTCATCTCTTATTCAAACATTAGTGTTCTACACGGGATCACAATTTAAATATAACACCATCGAAACACAAATACAATGCATTAAACGTCCTAAATGACTTTTATTTGACACATTTGAGTACATGTACCTGTCTACAACCCGGCAAGGACGCCTGCAGAAAGCCCATACCCGCGCCGAGGAGCCTCCGCGCCGCCATTTTGATCCCGCACTGACCTCACCTTGATGGTGGATTCTTCTTCTTCTTCTTATTTGATATTTATTGGCGGTTGACAAACAACGAAATGGTGTATTACCGCCACCGACTGGTATGGAGTGTGGATCAAAATTACTCATTTCCTCCCTTTTTATATTCTATTCCATAAATTAGCCACTTTTAAATATTGAAAAATAAAATTATAACATTCATTTCCTGACATATTTTGTAAAATATCTCCTAATATAAACCGCATTTTTATTTTTTCTAGATTTTGTATTAAAACCCTTCTTTCAGTCTCATATTTCTGACAGTACAACATAACATGTTCCACTGTTTCTTCTTGCCCACAAAATTCACACTTTCCTGTATCATGTTTATTCATTTTTAAAGTGTACTATTTAGACTTGTGTGTCCAAATCTCATCCTTGATATTATAATCTCCTCTCTCCTGTTTTTCCCTGCACTTCTCATCTCTCCTACTTTCCTTTGAATACTGTAAAACCATCGACCTTTCTTCTCCTGATCCCACTGTTTTTGCCACCTTTCCTTCAACCTTTTCTTAATAATACTCTTGATTTCGTTCTTACTCAAATTAACTGATAAACAAATGTCTTTGTTTTTAATGGCTTCCTTTGCTTTCTTGTCTGCCATTTCATTTCCTTGGACACCAATATGAGCCGGAACCCATAAAAAAACCACTGTTAGACCCATCATATTAATCCTGTATAATGTTTGCTGTATTTCTATTAAAATGTCTGGTCTACTCTCTGAGTGACTATAATGTAAGCTACCCAATGATGAACTTGAGTCTGAACAAATTATTGATTTCATAGGTCTTACCTCCTCTATCCACTGCATTGATAATAATATTGCAATCATTTCCCCTGTATAAACAGATCATTCATCACTGATCCTTTTCCCTACAGATAAATGAAATTCTGGAACATTGAACGCTACTCCTATTTTATTATCTGAACTCCTTGATGCATCCGTGTATATCTGAACATAATTATAATACTCATTAATATATGTCTGCACGTTAAATGAATTACATTCCATATCCTTATTTTTCCTTTCTAACAAAGTAAAATCTACAGTAGCATCTGCAAGCAACCAAGGTTTTATTACTGGAAGCGGTACAGTTGGACTGACATTTAACTGATCAACTTTAAGTTCTGTTGCTTTCTGTATCACTGTCCATCCAAAGCTTTTCGTTTTCCTCCTCTCTTTTTCCCAACATGGCTTTAACACTTCTAATGTAGGATGCTCTCTTCACTATGACCTTTTAAATTAGCCCAATAAGTCAATGATAACTACCCGTCTCATTTCTAATAACATTTCTCCCATTTCTACCTGTAACGCTGCAATCGGTGTAGTTTTTATAGCTCCTGTACATAATCTCAATACCTGATGTTGTATACTATCTAACTTTCTAAGTGACGTTTCTGCTGCTGATCCATACACCACACAACCATAATCTAATCGAGATCTAATCAACCCATTATATATAGCCTTTAATGTTATCCTATCTGCCCCCCATTCACTGCCAACTAAACACCTCATTATATTTATTACTTTCTTACAATTATCCACTATTTTCTGAATATGCATCGCCCATGTAACTCTTTCATCAAACCACAACCCTAAAAATGTAAAATGTTTAACTCTTTCTACTTCTTGATTATATAATTTTACCTTGCCTTCAATTTTTTTCCTTGTAAAAAACATTACCTTTGACTTATCAACAGAAAATGTAAAACCCCATAAGACCATTCTTCAACTATTATAATAGCCTCCTGCAATTTTTTAACTATAAAATCAATGTTCCTTCCCCTTTTCCAAATAGCCCCATCATCAGCAAAAAGTGAAAAGCCCAACCCATTATCCAAATCCTCAAATACATCATTTATCATTATAGAAAATAATAAAGGGCTTACTATACTTCCTTGTGGAGTTCCATTTTCAATCACAAACCTTTCTGAATAACAATTTCCTATTCTAACTTTTATTGCTCTCCCTAATAAAAAAATCCTTTATCCATCTATACATATGACCTTTGATACCTAACTTGCATAATTTAATTAACAGCCCATCCCGCCACATCATATCATATGCTTTCTCTATGTCAAAAAAGACAGCCACTAGACTCTCTCTGTTTATTTGTGCTTTTCTTATTTCATGTTCTAAACACACTGCTGGATCCATAGTATTTCTTCCTCTTCTAAAACCACTCTGATATCTAGAGAGATATTTTTTATTTTCCACAAAATACATCAACCTTTCATTTATCATTTTTTCCATTATTTTACATGTTAGATGTCAACGCAATTGGTCTATAATTCCCTGGATTTGTGCAATCTTTCCCTGGTTTACGTATTGGAACTATCACCGCATCCTTCCAACTTTGTGGTAGCTTCCCTTCCTCCCAAATTTTATTATACATTTTTAATAATACATCCTTGGATGATTCGCTAAGATGATTTATCATTATATAGCAAATCTGATCCATGCCTGGTGCGGATTTCTTGGTTTTTCTGAGAGATCGATTTAACTCTGTCTTGGTAAATGCCATGTTTAATTGGTCATTACTATATTCCTCATTCTGTATTATCTCTTTATTCTGCTCTAACGTACTTTCCCGTCCTCTTTTCCCTTCTTCACTAATATTGTTTGCGTTATGAATTTTAACAAAAAATGTTGCCAGCATTTCTGCTTTCTCCTCGTCTCTAACAGCTATTTTTTCTCCATCACTTAAAATTGGATACCCATATTCTCTTTTTATCCCAATCATTCTTTTTATCATTCCCCATATTTTGTCAATTTCAGTTTCCCTTCCCACAGTGTTACAAAACTTCCTCCAAAAAACCTCCTTTGTATTTTTAATAATTCTCCTTACATTTGCTTGCTTCCTTTTATATTCAATAAAATTCTGAAAACTGTGATTATTTTTTACATTTTTAAACGCTTTATTTCGAGATTTAATTGCATTATCACATTCCTTTGTCCACCATGGTACAATCTTCTTCTTTTTTCTGTCTCCTTTCTTTGGGATAGCCTGATTTGCTGCTAATAGTATTGCATTACAAACAGCATTATTAACATTATCAATATCTTCTTTAATCTCAATTTTTTCCATTTCTTGTTCACTAATATACTTAAATTTCCCCCAGTCTGCCTTTTCAAATATCCATCTATCCACTCCTCCTGTATTGCATTCTTCTATACTTAAATTTACTTCAACTATTATAGGGTAGTGATCACTTCCTACAGTATTTTCTCCAATTACTTCCCATAAACATACACCTGCAAGTGAATTTGAAACAAGTGTAAGATCAATGGATGACTCTGTACCTGTTCTAACATTAATCCTCGTACCCCTTCCATCATTTAAACATACCAGATCTTTTAGCTCCATTAATTCTTCAATCACTTTCCCATTCCCATCATTACAATTATCCCATAATGTCCCATGGGCATTAAAATCTCAACATATAATTTTCCCTTCTAAATGTACAATAAGTTCATCCATTGACTCTATTGATAATCTTTTACAAGGATTATAAAAATGTATAATTTTAATATTTCCTTCTTTTACCAAAACTTCTATTATTATAAATTCCAACTCCTTTCCTTTCCTTTCCCAATAATCCTATATTGTATTCCTTGTTTTACAAATATTACACACCCTCCCCCTATATCCTCCTCTCTATCTCTGCGTATATCATTATAACCTTTAATACTAAAATCTAATACTGGCTTGAGCCAGGTCTCCTGAACACATATGATTTCTGGTTTCTTTCTAAGCCCTTTTATAAATCCTTTAAACTCTTGACCATTAGCTAACAAACTTCTTGCGTTCCATTGTACAATATTCAAGTTGTCTTATCTCCTGCTCCTCCCAGCTTCCCCTCCCCTTCCAGTCTTTTATTAATATTTTCCCAAGATATAATTTTAATTCCCAAAAGCCTTTCGGCTCCTTTCACGATTATTTTAATTTTCTCTGTTTTGTGTTTAACTTGATCTGCACAATTAATTACGTAAGCAATGAACAAAATCAGCTTGTCTACTTCCATCGCTGTACTGGTTTCCTCTACTTGCCCAACCTCTTTTCTCGAGATTTGTTTGTCTTAATCAGTGTCATCATTTCTCCTTTGCTCTTGTACCTTCTTCACTGCCTCTGCATAACTGATGTTGTTTACAGCTTTCACTTGCTCAATTTCCTCAGCCCGCTTTCTTACATCACACCCACTAAATGTTACTCTATAGCCGCGTTTCCACCGAAATTACCCGGAACTATTTGTACCAGGAACTTTTTTCCCAGGAACTTTTTCTCCCCCAGACCTGCTACTTTCTGCGTTTCCACCGCGGTCTAAAGTACCGGGGAGATTAGGCAAATTAGCCCGGTGACGTGAGAATGCGCGCGGCTGCTCCTCCCAGTCACCGACGGACATGAATCACTTTTGCGCGATACTGTCTGCAACAACAAGTGGAGAAGATGCAAGCAGCGCTGCTTTTGCATACACATTACCAACACTGCTTATTTAAACGTGCACTTTCACCTGGTTTGACCATTTTAATGCAAAATGGGATGATGGGCAATCCAAAATCTGAATGTGTTGTAATAGCTCAATTCCAAAATATTTTCTATAAAAGGATAATGAGGTCAGTCACAGTCACAGATGTGTGAAAAGTTAATTGAATGAAAACAATAGACTGAATTAAGCGGTTGAAAGATTAGGTACTAGACTGCAAGTATTTATTTATCACAATAACATCTCTTAGCATTCACTAAAAAAAAAAAAAATCACATGACTAGTATTACAATATGCTTCATTAAATGCATAATTTTAGAGACTTCTTCCTCAAATTTGAAATGAAGCAGGACCACACGTATGGCTTCACTTAAGTTGTGGTTATAAGTTATTATACTACATTCACATAGTTATACATTTAAAAATATAATATTTGGGTTTTCTAGATATGTTTATGTGCATATTCAGAAAGACTTGCGAGCAGCAGCCCTTTTATTTGCTTCCAACACTACAATTAGAAAGTGGTTATATAGTATAGTATTAATACACAAGGCAACCATGAAACAATAGAAACCATCAATTAATTATTTAGTGTTTTCACTACAAATAATGAACAATTGCTTGCCCAGCTTGAACAATGCCCAGTGTGCAATTTCTATCATTGGCAATTTAAGTTTACAATTAAAAACAACAAAACTACTCAAAACCATTATGGATTACACATCAGTTTTTAAATATATACACATTTTGTCAGCTTTATACCTCTGGCGTGTGTGTGTTTCGGCAGGAGACACGGGACGAGGGCTAACGTGTACTGGTGACCGCGGGGGAAAACACGCTGGTCTCCGTTGCCTGCAATTCATCAGGGCCACCCGTTACGTCTGGAAAAGCACGTTGAAAAAAGTTACTGCAACGAGTTTAATAGATGATAGCAAGATGAGATATTTACCTTCAACCCACTCGGATTCCGGGATGGTTTCCAGCAACGCACTAGCCGAGTCTTTCGTTACCGCTGCCCTAGAAAAGGACGGTCTGTCCCAACAACGCGTCCAGGCGGTCATGCCACTTGTTGATACGCCGGTCGGAACCGCTCCGGTAATTGTTATGATCCTTTAATTTCTTGTTATCTTGTCTTAATTTCTTTAACTTCTCTCTGCACTGTTTTCCAGTGTGACTGGAACCGAGTCGATATCTTCAGGTAACGTTATACCTTTTCATTGCGGGTCGCCGTTTCCAGTTCCCGCTGGATGTCCTCCTCCGCTTATATGCTCAAAGCCTCTGAACCTAGTCGTCGGTCGAATTTTTTTGTTGAACTCCATTGTTGCAAAGAAAATATTTACTGAACGCAGAACCCACCTCGCAAAAAACTGTAAAAATGGCGCTGGGGAAAAAAAATGCTGCAAGAGCTCAACCAATCAGCATGTTCTGCGCCCAAGTCCCACCCCCGAAAGTTCCCGACCTTTTCAAAAGTACCACCTCGCAAGCAGGGCCGTTTGGAGGGGGAAATATTTACCCGGAACTTCATTTAGACCCTGGTTCCTGCGGTCGAAACACACCGAGTTCCCCCCCAAAGTTCCTGGTTCCGGGGGAAAGTTCCTGCGGTGGAAACGCGGCTTATGATGTTCACCACAATTACAGCAATTATCGTGTGCATCCTCTCCACAGTTTTCAATTCTATGATCACCTCCACACTTGGGACATCTCTGTTTTCCTTTGCACACCGCTGCTAAATGTCCATACCTCTGACATTTATAACAGCGAAGTGGTGGAGGAATATATGGCCTCACTGAGAAGCACATATATCCAGTGTTGGGGGTAACGAGTTACAAAATAACGGATTACAGTAACGATATTACTTTTTTGGGTAACGAAGTAAAGTAACGCATTATACAACAAATATTGGTAACTACACTACTTTACTAGACTATAGGAACGCGCTTTCCTGCGTTACTCAAGCCGTGTTTGCCAGTGTGTAAAGATCCGATATGTTTAAGTGCTGCGTGCACCGTTGCCATAGTGTTTCCCAACCGAGGTGCGTCTGACAAGAGCAGGAGTGCCGTGTAAAAGTCCTTCAAATTCTCTCTTTGCAAACTTTGTTCAATGCATATAGAGCTGCCGTATGTTCGAATACTAGTCATTTTCGCCGTCATCACAAATGAGAAGTTGCGCGCGCTGTGAGAATATTTTGTCTATGTGCACTCATCCGAAAGCGCGCACACGTCTCACAGTGCGCAAATATTGAGTTCTCTTTCAAGTTTTGCTCTTGAACGGACAAACTCACACAAAAACTATGTCAACATGCCCATCTCAATGAGTATCCTAGCAGACATAGTCTGTAAATGCCTTAAAACGACGCAGATCCGAGCTTTACTGTGCGTTCACACCGCCGCCGGCGAGAGCGTCAAAGTGGCCGGAAGTCATTCATTCTCAATGGGAGCCCGGCGGCGAGCTCCTGCGAGAGCGGCGTGGCGCGTCTTGGACGATTTGGGTGTCAAGGAGAGTTGAAGTCAGGTCAACTTTATGGTAATGAGCTATGACGCGGATCGGCGGCAGCCGGCGGCAACCAATGGGAATGTAGTAGTGCTCCGCTTGAGATGATTCTAGAGAACGCAGCGCTGTAAACTTCGGTTCCTACCACATTAGTTCCCAAGCAAAATAGAGGAGGTTGATCACTGCTGGTGCGGCGGGTTTGATAAGAAGACGTGCAACATTATTTATCCACCACACAAATGGCTTTTAATTGGTTTATTTCGTTAGCAAACATGTAACTATAATTGTTAAAGGGGTGGTAAACCACGATTTCACTATTCTAACTTAAGCTAGCGTGTAATGTTGCTGCTTTAGCATAAACAACATCTGCAAAGTTACAACGTTCAAAGTTTAAAGCAAAGGGAGATATTTGCTTTTAAAGAAATCAGTTTCTAAGAACTACAGCAAACGGCCAGTAGGCGACTACAGACATTCCTCCAGGGTTGGTGACATCAACAGGCTCAATATTTACATAAACCCCTCCTCCGAGAATATTAAATAGGGGGGGTGAGGCCATTTTGTATCGCGGCGCTGTTGAGGTATAGTTAGGCTGGAGTGTTGTTGCCGCGATGCAGAGGAAACGCTGTTATATTCATCCGGATTGCAGGTCTGGGGTACTTGCTTTGTTCAGCCTTCATAGGGACAGGGGTGCGTTGCAGAGCGTTTAACATACAGCATGTTATATGCATGTGTGTTTGAGACAGAAGATAACAGGCACTTGCGGGGCTCCCGCAGCAGTTTTTCACGGAGGAAAACTTTCACAATGTTCGTGAGTTCAACACCGGATTTGCACAACGTCAGCTGCATAAGACAGCCAGTGTGTGAATGCACGACGCGCGCGGGGCTCCCTCCCGCAGCACATTTCACGGAGGGAAACTTTCACAATGTTCGCGAGTTCAACACCGGATTTGCACAACGTCAGCTGCATAAGACAAACACTGCCAGTGTGTGAATGCACGACGCGCGCGGGGCTCCCTCCCGCAGCACATTTCACGGAGGAAAACTTTCACAATGTTCGTGAGTTCAATGCAGGATATGCACAACGGCTTGACCTGAAAGCTGGATTTACAAACAGAAGCTGTTTACGAGCCACAACCTGTAAGTGTGATTTATTTTTCATCGATGTGTTTTCCTGTAATATGTTGTAGCAAGGAAGTAAACAGATGACAACGCTGTTCTGCAAACCAGTCTGTTAAATGCTCATTCATACTTAACGTTATCCGACGAACACCTAACGCTACGAACACCTAACGCTACAAACACTAACGTTAAAATCTCAACAGCGAACTTGGCATTAGTGTAAATGATTCTTTGATTAGAGCTTTTATGTATTATGTATCTACAGGCATGCTAAACATGGTTCTGTGTGTGATTTGGCTACTATAGTAAAGCCAGTGCTTAGTGTTTTGGGTTAATAGTTCTTGCGACAGATATTTGGCTATAATCGTTCTAAAAATACAAAAGTTAAAGTGCTATTCAGTAGCGATCATTATAGATCCGCAGTCTTTACTCATTAGGACTGAACAGGTTCTGCTCGATCATCTGCACTCAAATGTTCTGGGTCTGATTCGGGCTCAGATTGGTGTGGTTTTATTGACGCCATCGTTTCTAATACTGACCAAAGCAAAGTCTACCGGTAAGGTAAGGGGCGTGACGTTTCCGACAAACATACACTGCGGTTAGCGAATCACAAAACACTGGGCCAGCTAACCAATCTCAGCCCATTGCGTATTTTTGAGGGACTGGCTTCATACAACCCGGAAACCATCAGACCGTTTTACAAGGAGGGACAGAGCAGTGTAGAATAAATGTCAAATATATGAAAAATAATGATTTTTTTTAAAAACGAAGCATTAACACATGTTACAGTGCACCCCACAAACACAATCAAGCCTTCAAAACAATGTGTTTTACCACCCCTTTAAGTTCTTTCCATCGATCTGCTTTTTTTAAACTTTCACATTTAAATGATTTCATGAGGTTATATTATACGGTTATACCCTACTTGTGGTCAGTCAGCACAAATGCCGGTCAACATGAATGTTTGCTTTGCAGCCCCTTTAAATGCCCTTTCAAAAAAGACCAAGCATTCGATCTACGTCAGAGCGGCAGCGCGTCCACAAATCTTTCTACAGCGTCGATGGCAGGGCGGCCAGAGCGAAGTTTGACGCTCTCGCCGGCGGCGGTGTGAACGCACAGTTAGGTCTTTAAAGGGGCAGTATTATTAGGTCTTAAAGGGGCAGTTTTATTAGGTCTTAAAGGGGCAGTAGCCTTTACTGCTGTCTGTTTAATGTCAAACAACAAAAAAGGGCATCACTCACTGCTCTTGATTGAATAGATTTTGTAAATTTAATAGGATTAATGTTTAATTTATACAGTCAAATATGCAATGTTATTTTACATTTGATTTCTGTACCTGAAAACTAATGTTAGACGTACCTGAAAAACCTGAAAAGCATTGTTTATTTTATTAGTGTCTTTGCTCAATAGTATTTATTTGTGCTGCTGCTTGTATTTAAATTATTTGTTCTTATTATTTTCTTTATCTTTATTTGACAGTAGTCATTTTTGTTTGTTTGGGGAAACACTGCCATAGAGCCATGATGTTTGTCCATATATCTACACGGTAAATTAAGAAATGGGAAAGTAAAGTAATCAGTAGTGTAGTTACTTTTCAAATACAGTAACTAGTAAAGTAATCTCATTACAATTTACAGATGTAACTAGTAACTAATTACTTTTTTTGAGTAACTACCCCAACACTGCATATATCCAATTTTGACTCTTTCTGGAAGCACTGATTCTTGAAACTCCAAGAGAACTGATAAACTATCAATCCTTTCCCCATTCACTGTTTTTTGCAACCTTTTTATTCTACTCACTTCACCTCCAGATATACTTCGTTTGAGTTTTTCTAGATCTTCGTCGATTGGAATACCTGTTATCACTCCCTGTTTCATTCTTCTTTCACCTAGAATCTTTCTTTCATTCACTTTTTTCTCGCATATACTGTCGATTTGAACAGCTTTGTTTTTTTGATCTTCTGTTTTGCATATTACTAACAGACTTCCATCTCTCAAAACCTTAGCCATTTCCACTTCTCCTAACTTTTTTGGACTTAAATTAACATGCTCATCTTCCTTTCTGAATTTAAGAATTATTTTAAATTCCTCTCTCACAATCTTTTTCCGGACAACCCTATTTTCTTCATCAGAGCTGTTTCCTTCTAATCCTCGTTTACTGGATTGGCTTGCTGCCATATTCCCTTCATTTCGTCCACTTTTCTTCTTTTCTCGTCCTTTCCCACTACTTACAAAATTCCAATCATCAAACTCCATATCATCCTCATTTACTCCCTAAGAAGTCATTTTGATCCAGTCACAAACCAGTTTATGTCAACCGACGTAGACTCCGAAAAAATGACGCCGAGCCCTGGCGCGTGAAGATCCCGTCACGCAACCAGCTACCCGCGCGCCTGACTTTGGCCTCGATGGTGGATTGTAGAGTGAGAACTGGATTTAGTGTATCATTACTGCCATCTATTGGGCATATTGGTGTCCAAGCATTTAACCCTCTATGGTACGGTGTTGCCTCCAGGCAACATAGTCTATTTTAGTTTATTTTTAATACAATTTATTGGTCAAACCTATTTTAGGTAAGAAGAACTGAAATACCAATCAATGAAAGTGCAAAAAAGTGGTCACATGACCCACAGGGGTCCATTTTGTGTCCTGTTTTAGCACATGGCTCCATATTTTCTCCAATGAAAAGTGCATTTTTCTCTAGTTTCCATCCAGTTAATCACTCACAAAAAACATGAGTCACCTTCACTGGTAACTAAAGAAGTATTTTCAAGAAATTTACATTATATATCATCAAATGTTTTAGAGTAGGCTAAATAACAAAAAACTGTGTTGCCTCAAGGCAACGTTGCACCATAATGGAATCGCATAAGGCCATACCAGACACACTGGGTGGGGTAAAAATATAGTATATTTGTAAGGAAAAGAGTTAAAATCCTCGAAATGTATTTGCATTTTTGCAAGATTTTGTAATGCAAGCATAAGATTAGTAATTCACATACTATAACTGCATATATTATGATCTGCACGTTTTCTATTGCACTTAAAAAAAGGTATAAAACACAACTGAGGATGAGGATGAGGAGTCATGTGATGAGGAAGAAGAGGTCATAGTGACAATCCGGCAGGGAGAGATCGAAGATGGAGATGAGGATGAAGATGGAGATGAGGATGGAGATGAGGATGAAGATGGAGATGAGGATGGAGATGAGGATGATGATGGATATGATAACTTGATATGATAACTTGATATGATAACTTGATGTGATGATTTGGTAATGCTTGTGTTCCACGATGGTACAATGTTGCCTGAGAGCAACAGCTGAATTTGAAATGTTACTTTTTATTAAATATGACATTTGTAATACATTATAAACTGGATAAATGTGTTTGTTCAGGTGTCTGGTTAAAGAAATTGATGTTTTCAATAAATATATTTATTTTTTCTTCATGAAAATGTCAAATGTTTAAATGTGTCTGTTGTGGTTCAATGCCTTGAGGCAACAAACTTTAAAAAAAATAAAAAAATAATGACAATTTTTATTGCTATTGTTATAGTGTCCTATTTTAAGCAGGAAAAACATCACAAATATTTTTTTCCTCATTGAAATCATATTGCGTAGTGCGTACCATAGAGGGTTAAGTATTGTGATCGCTCTTAAACGGCAGCAAACCAGTGGCAAAACTTGTTGTCACAGGCTAGCTGAAAATATCGACAACTGGCGGTGTCAAAATGGCGGCCATGGCGAATCATATTTATAGACGGCGGATTATTGTTGTAAAGTCCAGGACTGTAGGTCTGAGCATCAGCCATGACGATATTAGGCCTAGTGTAGGGAAATAGTGTTCATGGTTGGCGAGAGATTTGTCTCTTACTGGTTGGGAAAACGTAAGAAAGTAAGAAAAAAAGTGTTTTGCAGAAAAGCAGGGGCCACAGATAGACTTTGTCCACTGTAGTGGTCATTATATTTTAGTGAATTTCTCTGACATCATTCATATCACAGTCCTCATTCTGGGCTTTGCAGAGATGCCACATGTTTGAAGGTTTCACCAGGACAACAACAACTTCTTGCTCTTTAAAAACGGCTGACATTAAAGGGGCTATATGCAACTTTTTCCCCAAAATGAACGTAACAATAGCCTTTTTATTTTGCCATTCATGACTCAAACATCTCCTGATGAGCATGCTGACACCTTGTCCGCTCACAGTGGGTGCACCTATAAGCCTGTATCCTATTTTTCCTATTTTCTGGCGGGTCGTTTTTTCCCGCGCTGTCTGCGGATGTGACGTCACCACCGCTGCGAGAGCGAGCAGAAAATAAGAGCAGTTCTGTTTTTTGGCCACAGGTGTCAGTCGCGAGTTTAAATTTCAGAAAAACGCATATAGCCCCTTTAATGTTTAGCATTCTTATAGAAATATGATAATATTTTAAATAAATTTAAATCTGATTATTTTTCAGATTGTTTGTTATAAATCAACATATCAGGAAAATGTTATGGGGTTTCTAATCAAAATAAGACTTTCTGTTACAGAACAGGGCATTAATTTCATAAATGTGTAGGACTTAAAGGGTTAGTTCATCCAAAAATGTAAATTGTGTCATTAATGACTGAGCCTCATGTGGTTGGACACCCGTCAGACCTCCGTTCATCTTCAGACACAAATGAAGATATTTTAGTGTAAATCTGATGCTCTGAAAGGCCTCCATTGGCTCAACTTTACACTCTCAAGACCCTTAAAAGACACTAAAGACTAAAGTTACAAAGTCCATCTCACTACAGCGGCTCTACAATAACTTTATGAATCGGCGAGAATAGTTTCTGTGCGCAAAAAAACCCTAAATAACGACTTATATAGTGATGACGATTTCAAAACACGGCCTCATGACGCTTCGAAGCGTTATGAGTCAGTGAGTCGATTCAGCGGTTCAGAGCGTTATGAATCAGTGAGTCGATTCAGCGGTTCAGAGCGTTATGAATCAGTGAGTCGATTCAGCGGTTTGAATCGCCAAATTTCAACATTCGGCTCATTGATTCATAACGCTCTGAACCGCTGAATCGACTAATAAAAATTTTAAGGCAACCAGGTAACTTACTTTTTTAAGTTAAACCAACAATATTTTTTTTACAGTGCAGGAGGATATGATATGAGAAGAGCAAGGCCTGTAGTCAGGGATTACTTGTTATTTAAGGGAAATATAATTATATTTTCAGAATGACATAACTTTTTTTTCAAACCTAGTCTGTGGGGTAAAACGCTGTCATAAATACTGTAGTTACCATGCTCTGAATATCAAATGCTTTGTTTTTCCTTCAAATGTAATCTAACTAGGTGGTTAAATAAAAAATTTGGACTTTATATTTAAAAATGACCTCACATTAGCTTCAGCTAGTTACCCAGCCAGTTAGCATCAGCTAACAATATCTTTCAAAAAGGTTGATTTTCAAAATGGTTCATATTCATAATGATCTGTTATTTTGGCTTGTCTTTTTAATTTTAAGCTAAAACATGCTTGTAAGGCTGTAAGTGGGGGTAAAACGGGGCATTTCTTGGTTTGAACTTAATTTTTGTTAAAAAACAAATTTTTCATACTTGGATTATAATATGTTTCATTATCGTATAGGGTAGAGCGTTTCCCCCACCCTATCAAAGGCTATCGAGTTACTTATCTCTTTTCTGTAACGGATTGTCCCAAGTCATTATGTTCCTTATTAGATCAATTATTATATAATTTCGTTTGGAAGAATAAATCACACAACATTAAGAAGGAGGTTCTAAGAAATAAGAATAGTGATGGAGAGTTGTTGACTTTACCCTATTAACCACGTGTTAAAAGTAAATTGGTTAAAAAGATTTGTACGCTATAACATATTTCCTCATTTTGTTTTTGAGAAAATTGGAGATATTGAATTTTCGTTACAGTGTGTATTTTTCTAGTAGACTATAATTTCTACGTTTTGTCTTTGATGGGCATAAAAAACTAAAAATCTTTGAAAAGTCAAAGATTTCTTTCAATGTTTAACCTTGTAAACTTTTTGTGATCTCTGTCTTGTTTTTTTATTGTTCCTGTTGTTATGTACTTGTTATATTTTCAATTTTTGGCATACATTTATTTAGTGTAATACAGTAGTTTGTGTGTAATTGCGGTGCACAGCCAGATAGAGGCAGAATGCAGCCGCTAATCAACAGCACTAACATCCTCTAAAGTCAGAGATTATGGGTTTCCAATCGTTTATAAGCCACTGACCTCCCAATATGATCATCCTCATGCCAAGGGTTCCAACATTTAAAAGACATTTATGTAGTTTCTAGTATAAAGGCCCTATTTTCAGCTACTGTAAAAAAAAAACATATTAATAATGTCAAAATATTATTTGGAAATGACTGAAAATATATATTTTTACTCATTATATGTTTGTTTATTTATTCACACATGTACTTATTTTAATCCAAATTGTATTTATTCATTTTATTTATTATTTAGCCTCTTAATTTTTTAATTAGCCTACATTTTATTGAACATTGTTGTTTTTTCAAAACATTTCCATAAAGCACTCACCCTAAAAATGCTTTAGGAAACTGATCCATCATTAATGAGTAACTACAGGAGTAATGCAGTATTAACACTCTAGTAACTACTATTAACTAAACTCTGATTAATGTATTAGTAATTAAGTTAATTAAAAAACTATTAGTGTTACTACATCCTTCAGAAGGAACTACTAATGATATGGATCAGTATTTTACAGAGAAGATCATGATAACAGGCTAGTAATTACTCAAGAGTTACTATCCAAAATAGCAAGCCAACCATATAGTAATTTTTAAACAATAGTTGAGTTAAATACAACTGCCCAGCACATTGGGCAAATATTTAACCCAACCGCTGGGCTAAAACAACCCAACCGCTGGGCTAAAACAACCCAACCGCTGGCCTAAAACAACCCAACCGCTGGCCTAAAACAACCCATTTACTGGGCTAAAACAACCCAACCGCTGGGCTAAAACAACCCATTCACTGGGCTAAAACAACCCAACCGCTGGGTTAAAACAACCTATTCACTGGGCTAAAACAACTCAACCGCTGGGTTAAAACAACCCAACCGCTGGGCTAAAACAACCCAACCACTGGGCTAAAACAACCCAACCACTGGGCTAAAACAACCTAATCACTGGGCTAAAACAACCCAACCGCTGGGCTAAAACAACCCAACCGCTGGCCTAAAACAACCCAACCACTGGGCTAAAACAACCCAACCGCTGGGTTAAAACCACCTATTCACTGGGCTAAAACAACTCAACCGCTGGGTTAAAACAACACAACCGCTGGGCTAAAACAACCCAACCACTGGGCTAAAACAACCCAACCACTGGGCTAAAACAACCTAATCACTGGGCTAAAACAACCCAACCGCTGGGTTAAAACAACCCAACCGCTGGGCTAAAACAACCCAACCACTGGGCTAAAACAACCTAATCACTGGGCTAAAACAACCCAACCGCTGGGTTAAAACAACCCAATCGCTGGCTAAAACAACCCAACCACTGGGCTAAAACAACCTAATCACTGGGCTAAAACAACCCAACCGCTGGGTTAAAACAACCCAACCGCTGGGCTAAAACAACCCAACCGCTGGGCTAAAACAACCCAACCACTGGGCTAAAACAACCTAATCACTGGGCTAAAACAACCCAACCGCTGGGCTAAAACAACCCAACCGCTGGCCTAAAACAACCCAACCACTGGGCTAAAACAACCCAACCGCTGGGTTAAAACAACCTATTCACTGGGCTAAAACAACTCAACCGCTGGGTTAAAACAACACAACCGCTGGGCTAAAACAACCCAACCACTGGGCTAAAACAACCCAACCACTGGGCTAAAACAACCTAATCACTGGGCTAAAACAACCCAACCGCTGGGCTAAAACAACCCAACCGCTGGCCTAAAACAACCCAACCACTGGGCTAAAACAACCCAACCGCTGGGCTAAAACTACCTATTCACTGGGCTAAAACAACCCAACCGCTGGGCTAAAACAACCCAACTGCTGGGCTAAAACAACCCATTTACTGGGCTAAAACAACCCAACCGCTTTGCTAAAAAAACCCATTCACTGGGCTAAAACAATCCAACCGCTGGGTTAAAATAACCCATTCACTGGGCTAAAACAACCCAACCGCTGGGTTAAAGCAACCTATTCACTGGGCTAAAACAAAACAACCCAGCTGCTGGGCTAAAACAACCTATTCACTTGGCTAAAACAACCCAACCGCTGGGTTAAAACAACCCAACTGCTCGGCTAAAACAACCCATTCACTGGGCTAAAACAACCCAACCGCTGGGCTAAAACAACCCATTCACTAGGGCTAAAACAACCCAACCACTGGGTTAAAACAACCAAACTGCTGGGTTAAAACAACCCATTCACTAGGGCTAAAACAACCCAACCGCTGGGCTAAAACAACCCAACCGCTGGGCTAAAACAACCCAACCACTGGGTTAAAACAACCAAACTGCTGGGCTAAAACAACCCAACCGCTGGGCTAAAACAACCCAACCGCTGGACTAAAACAACCCAACCGCTGGCTAAAACAACCCATTCACTGAGTTAAAACAACCCAATCCCTAGGTTTGTCCATTTTTAACCCAACCTGGGTTGTTTTTAACCCAGCTTTTGTAGAGAGTAAAAAGCATTGTTTGCACAGACTCTGTAATTCCGGCACTCTATAAAGTCACATCACATCATTTATAAAGCCGTTTATTCTACAGATTGATGAAATGGAGCAGCGTTGGGTCGCCTGCCCTGGGTCACAGAGCTGATGGGAATGCAGACTGGATGGACCAATAGGAAATCTGTGCACGTTTAGACAGCAAATTTGTTGTGCATATTATAGTCCCACAAACTATAAGAATAAAGAGATTTAAATTTCCTCCCTCACAGCTGGATGTCAGAGGTAAGACTGCTCATTTTCTGTCTGCTGAAACTTTTCTTTTTTCCTTTTCATACCTAATGAAGTTTGCATTGCCATTTCTTCTGCTCATCTACCATTCCGTCATGGCCACAGAATAAATCCCCCATTAAAACAATGCAACTCAAAAGAAGAAGAAAAAGCAGACGACAACAAAATAAGCACCAACAAACAGCTCTTCTGTGCTTCTCTGCATGACATTGGTTAGAGTTCAACCCCAAGGCATTCATAAAGAACTCTTCTAGTAAATTCCTCTAGAATTTCCCAAGCAATCTGCCTTTGTTAAAGATACTGGGAGAAGTGTTCTGGGAAAAATACTAACATATGTCAAATTGTGCAACTTTACAAAGAAGATCAGTTATGTAAATTAAAGTGGAATACAGATCTCGGAGGAAAGGTTATGCTTCTGTTAACCAATTACAACAACAGCACAAACGCTTTTAACCCATTAAAGCCTGCAATCTACACTCCAAAGGCTTTATTAGTAGATATTTCTTTGCATAACAATACTTTTAAAAATCTTACAAAGAGGATTTGACAACTTTGAATTGAAACAGGAAATTACACTCAAAAAAATAGGTGGGTCAAAAACAACCCAACTTGAAAATGGACAAACCCAGCGGTTGGGTTAAATGTTTACCCAACCTGCTGGGTAGTTTTATTTAACTCAACTATTGTTTAAAAATGACTGTATGGCTCGCTTAAAATGAACCCAAAATAGGTTGGAAATTAAAAATCAGACATAATTACAAGAGGCAACAATAATAATCAAAAGGTGAACATTTATTAGTAAGCAATTTATTAATGTTTAATTATTATTCATTAAACTTATTAATAATGTTAATTTATTAAACATATGAATAAATGTTAATTTCCAACATACTTTGGGTTCATTTTAAGCAAACAATACAATGCTGGGCTAAAACAACCCAATCGCTGGGCTAAAACAACCCAATCGCTCGGCTAAAACAACCCAATCTCTGGGCTAAAACAACCCAATCGCTGGGTTAAAACAACCCAATCTCTGGGCTAAAACAACCCAACCGCTGGGTTAGTTCATTTTCAACCCAACTTGGGTTATTTTTAACCCAGCATTTTTTAGAGTGTGGCTTAAAACAACCCCCTCTCTGGGCTAAAACAACCCATTTGCTGGGTTAAAACAACCCATTTACTGGGCTAAATTAACCCAATCTCTGGGCTAAAACAACCCAACCACTGGGCTAAAACAACCCAATCGCTGGGCTAAAACAACCCAACTGCTGGGCTAAAACAACCCAATCGCTGGGCTTAAACAACCCAACCGCTGGGCTAAAACAACCCAATCTCTGGGCTAAAACAACCCAATCGCTGGGCTAAAACAACCCAAACGCTGGGCTAAAACAACCCAACCGCTGGGCTAAAACAACCCAATCTCTGGGCTAAAACAACCCAACCACTGGGCTAAAACAACCCAACCGCTGGGCTAAAACAACCCAATCTCTGGGCTAAAACAACCCAACCGCTGGGCTAAAACAACCCAACCACTGGGCTAAAACAACCCAATCTCTGGGCTAAAACAACCCAACCACTGGGCTAAAACAACCCATTTGCTGGGTTAAAACAACCCATTTACTGGGCTAAATTAACCCAATCTCTGTGCTAAAACAACACAACCACTGGGCTAAAACAACCCAATCACTGGGCTAAAACAACCCAACCGCTGGGCTAAAACAACCCAATCGCTGGGCTAAAACAACCCAACCGCTGGGCTAAAACAACCCAACCACTGGGCTAAAACAAAACATTTGCTGGGTTAAAACAACCCATTTACTGGGCTAAATTAACCCAATCTCTGTGCTAAAACAACACAACCACTGGGCTAAAACAACCCAATCGCTGGGCTAAAACAACCCAACCGCTGGGCTTAAACAACCCAATCGCTGGGATAAAACAACCCAATCGCTGGGCTAAAACAACCCAACCGCTGGGCTAAAACAACCCAATCGCTGGGCTAAAACAACCCAACCGCTGGGCTAAAACAACCCAATCTCTGGGCTAAAACAACCCAATCGCTGGGCTAAAACAACCCAATCGCTGGGCTAAAACAACCCAACCGCTGGGCTAAAACAACCCAATCTCTGGGCTAAAACAACCCAACCACTGGGCTAAAACAACCCAATCGCTGGGCTAAAACAACCCAACCGCTGGGCTAAAACAACCCAATCGCTGGGTTAAAACAACCCAATCTCTGGGCTAAAACAACCCAATTAATGGGCTAAAACAACCCAACCTCTGGGCTAAAACAACCCAATTGCTGGGTTAGTTCATTTTCAACCCAACTTGGGTTATTTTTAACCCAGCATTTTTTAGAGTGTGGCTTAAAACAACCCCATCTCTGGGCTAAAACGACCCATTCGCTGGGTTAAAACAAACCATTTACTGGGTTAAAACAACCCATTCGCTGGGTTAAAACAACCCATTTACTGGGCTAAAACAACCCAACCGCTGGGCTAAAACAACCCAATTGCTGGGTTAGTTCATTTTCAACCCAACTTGAGTTATTTTTAACCCAGCATTTTTTAGAGTGTGGCTTAAAACAACCCCATCTCTAGGCTGAAACAACCCAATCGCTGGGTTAAAACAACCCAATCTCTGGGCTAAAACAACCCAATCGCTGGGTTAAAACAACCCAATCTCTGGGCTAAAACAACCCAACCGCTGGGTTAGTTCATTTTCAACCCAACTTGGGTTATTTTTAACCCAGCATTTTTTAGAGTGTGGCTTAAAACAACCCCCTCTCTGGGCTAAAACAACCCATTTGCTGGGTTAAAACAACCCATTTACTGGGCTAAATTAACCCAATCTCTGGGCTAAAACAACCCAACCACTGGGCTAAAACAACCCAATCGCTGGGCTAAAACAACCCAACTGCTGGGCTAAAACAACCCAATCGCTGGGCTTAAACAACCCAACCGCTGGGCTAAAACAACCCAATCTCTGGGCTAAAACAACCCAATCGCTGGGCTAAAACAACCCAAACGCTGGGCTAAAACAACCCAACCGCTGGGCTAAAACAACCCAATCTCTGGGCTAAAACAACCCAACCACTGGGCTAAAACAACCCAACCGCTGGGCTAAAACAACCCAATCTCTGGGCTAAAACAACCCAACCAATGGGCTAAAACAACCCAACCGCTGGGCTAAAACAACCCAACCACTGGGCTAAAACAACCCAATCTCTGGGCTAAAACAACCCAACCACTGGGCTAAAACAACCCATTTGCTGGGTTAAAACAACCCATTTACTGGGCTAAATTAACCCAATCTCTGTGCTAAAACAACACAACCACTGGGCTAAAACAACCCAATCGCTGGGCTAAAACAACCCAACCGCTGGGCTAAAACAACCCAATCGCTGGGCTAAAACAACCCAACCGCTGGGCTAAAACAACCCAACCACTGGGCTAAAACAACCCATTTGCTGGGTTAAAACAACCCATTTACTGGGCTAAATTAACCCAATCTCTGTGCTAAAACAACACAACCACTGGGCTAAAACAACCCAATCGCTGGGCTAAAACAACCCAACCGCTGGGCTAAAACAACCCAATTGCTGGGATAAAACAACCCAATCGCTGGGCTAAAACAACCCAACCGCTGGGCTAAAACAACCCAATCGCTAGGCTAAAACAACCCAACTGCTGGGCTAAAACAACCCAATCTCTGGGCTAAAACAACCCAATCGCTGGGCTAAAACAACCCAATCGCTGGGCTAAAACAACCCAACCGCTGGGCTAAAACAACCCAATCTCTGGGCTAAAACAACCCAACCACTGGGCTAAAACAACCCAATCGCTGGGCTAAAACAACCCAACCGCTGGGCTAAAACAACCCAATCGCTGGGTTAAAACAACCCAATCTCTGGGCTAAAACAACCCAATTGCTGGGCTAAAACAACCCAACCTCTGGGCTAAAACAACCCAATTGCTGGGTTAGTTCATTTTCAACCCAACTTGGGTTATTTTTAACCCAGCATTTTTTAGAGTGTGGCTTAAAACAACCCCATCTCTGGGCTAAAACGACCCATTCGCTGGGTTAAAACAAACCATTTACTGGGTTAAAACAACCCATTCGCTGGGTTAAAACAACCCATTTACTGGGCTAAAACAACCCAACCGCTGGGCTAAAACAACCCAATTGCTGGGTTAGTTCATTTTCAACCCAACTTGAGTTATTTTTAACCCAGCATTTTTTAGAGTGTGGCTTAAAACAACCCCCTCTCTGGGCTAAAACAACCCATTTGCTGGGTTAAAACAACCCATTTACTGGGCTAAATTAACCCAATCTCTGGGCTAAAACAACCCAACCACTGGGCTAAAACAACCCAATCGCTGGGCTAAAACAACCCAACTGCTGGGCTAAAACAACCCAATCGCTGGGCTTAAACAACCCAACCGCTGGGCTAAAACAACCCAATCTCTGGGCTAAAACAACCCAATCGCTGGGCTAAAACAACCCAAACGCTGGGCTAAAACAACCCAACCGCTGGGCTAAAACAACCCAATCTCTGGGCTAAAACAACCCAACCACTGGGCTAAAACAACCCAACCGCTGGGCTAAAACAACCCAATCTCTGGGCTAAAACAACCCAACCAATGGGCTAAAACAACCCAACCGCTGGGCTAAAACAACCCAACCACTGGGCTAAAACAACCCAATCTCTGGGCTAAAACAACCCAACCACTGGGCTAAAACAACCCATTTGCTGGGTTAAAACAACCCATTTACTGGGCTAAATTAACCCAATCTCTGTGCTAAAACAACACAACCACTGGGCTAAAACAACCCAATCGCTGGGCTAAAACAACCCAACCGCTGGGCTAAAACAACCCAATCGCTGGGCTAAAACAACCCAACCGCTGAGCTAAAACAACCCAACCACTGGGCTAAAACAACCCATTTGCTGGGTTAAAACAACCCATTTACTGGGCTAAATTAACCCAATCTCTGTGCTAAAACAACACAACCACTGGGCTAAAACAACCCAATCGCTGGGCTAAAACAACCCAACCGCTGGGCTAAAACAACCCAATCGCTGGGATAAAACAACCCAATCGCTGGGCTAAAACAACCCAACCGCTGGGCTAAAACAACCCAATCGCTGGGCTAAAACAACCCAACCGCTGGGCTAAAACAACCCAATCTCTGGGCTAAAACAACCCAATCGCTGGGCTAAAACAACCCAATCGCTGGGCTAAAACAACCCAACCGCTGGGCTAAAACAACCCAATCTCTGGGTTAAAACAACCCAACCACTGGGCTAAAACAACCCAATCGCTGGGCTAAAACAACCCAACCGCTGGGCTAAAACAACCCAATCGCTGGGTTAAAACAACCCAATCTCTGGGCTAAAACAACCCAATTGCTGGGCTAAAACAACCCAACCTCTGGGCTAAAACAACCCAATTGCTGGGTTAGTTCATTTTCAACCCAACTTGGGTTATTTTTAACCCAGCATTTTTTAGAGTGTGGCTTAAAACAACCCCATCTCTGGGCTAAAACGACCCATTCGCTGGGTTAAAACAAACCATTTACTGGGTTAAAACAACCCATTCGCTGGGTTAAAACAACCCATTTACTGGGCTAAAACAACCCAACCGCTGGGCT
Organism: Gobio occitaniae; assembly: GCA_033150135.1. Classification (NCBI taxonomy): domain Eukaryota; kingdom Metazoa; phylum Chordata; class Actinopteri; order Cypriniformes; family Gobionidae; genus Gobio; species Gobio occitaniae. The sequence continues at coordinate 254,474 of JARQWZ010001180.1, read as the reverse complement.
AAAACAACCCAATTGCTGGGTTAGTTCATTTTCAACCCAACTTGAGTTATTTTTAACCCAGCATTTTTTAGAGTGTGGCTTAAAACAACCCCATCTCTAGGCTGAAACAACCCAACCACTGGGCTAAAACAACCCAATCTCTGGGTTAAAACAACCCCTTCACTGTTGTGCAGTTAAAGTTTCCTACTGTTACACTTAAGCGTATACTTTTATATACTAAAAGTGGGCCAATTTAGTCCCAAGCAGTATTGAAATAGTACACTTACAAGTTTACTACTAGTACACATTGATATTAGTTTACTTACTACATAAAGTTTACTTAATAATATACTTGAACATTACTTAAGTATACTTCATTAAATGAACTTAAAGTAGGCTATACTTCTCTTTAGTAAGGGATATACGGGGAAACTTCAGTGACCGGTGAGCAAACGTGCCATCAGTCACACCATAATAAAATCATTTTTACATACAAAAATACTCTTTAAAAACTCCACATGAAACATTGTGCAAATGATTATATTTTGGTCATCTCTCGGTTATTCTAAAAACTTCACAGCACAGTTGTGTATAAAGCAGAATGCCATGCTGTGACATGTGCTGCTCTTCTGAATCTAAATCTAATATCTGCTCTTCTGAATATTAAAGCGTAGGCTTCAAGAAATATTTATCAAATTTCCTGCTCTTCCCAGGCCACTTGAAACCCACGAGTTGAGGTGTAATGAGATCAATGCCTTCAGATCAGAGCAGATTCTCTCTGTGCTCAAACACACTGGTGTGAAGTTCACATTCACACACTCGAGGGAGAAGATGAGACTCTAAACTCAACTGGCATGATATAAAAACAAATGCGATGACATTTCATTAGCGTTTAATGATTTTAACCTGTGTGAATTATTTTCGACCCAAATTTCAACATGTGCATATTTTCCTTATATTAGCATCACTGGTTCGTTAAAATGAAATCACAAATAGCCCAGATCAGGTTAGCATTACAGCTGTTTAATTTTCATGAGCTACTTGTGTGGGCTGTTCATTCTAACGTCAAAGAATGAACTCTCAGTCAGCATTTTAACACACAGAAGAAGAGAAGCCGGCAGTCGAGTGTGGTTCCTCAGTCTTTAGGCTTTTATATGAGGTGACTGTGTATTATTCAACATCTACAGTAAGTGTGGCTTCTGGTCGGTTCTCTTGTGCCCTTCAGATAGAGTTGGAAATGTCATAATTACGAGTTCTGAGCAAAATTGTATTTACAAGTGGATGATACATGCCAAGCTTTAACTCTCAAGCCCCCTCGCACAACAGCCCTTAATCCCGCCCTCGGGGACACATTTGGGCATGAAGGTCACAAGTGTGATTCCAATTTTTTTTATAAATGTTATATCAACATCTTTGATAAAATTCATTCTATCAATTTATGCCTTTTTGGGATTTTTGGGGTATTAAAGGGTTAGTTCACCCAAAACTGTAAATTGTGTCATTAATGACTGAGCCTCATGTGGTTGGACACCCGTCAGACCTCCGTTCATCTTCAGACACAAATGAAGATATTTTAGTGTAAATCTGATGCTCTGAAAGGCCTCCATTGGCTCAACTTTACACTCTCAAGACCCTTAAAAGACACTAAAGACTAAAGTTACAAAGTCCATCTCACTACAGCGGCTCTACAATAACTTTATGAAGACGAGAATAGTTTTTGTGCGCAAAAAACCCCTAAATAACGACTTATATAGTGATGACGATTTCAAAACACGGCCTCATGAAGCTTCGAAGCGTTATGAATCAGTGAGTCGATTCAGCGGTTTTGGATCGTTTTTAATCAGTGAGTCGATTCAGCCGTTCAGAGCGTTATGAATCAGTGAGTCATAACGAATGAATCAGCTCAGTCATTAATGACACAATTTACATTTGTGGGTGAACTAACCCTTTAATGAATTTATTTGCCTCTAAAAGTACCACATTTTTTATGTAAAATATGCTTATTTTTATATTATATTTAATATTTCTTTTAACCAAGTAAAAAAAACATATCGGCAAGTCCAGAGAGCCAAAACCTAAAAATGTGGTGACATCTGGTGACCTATGATGGTATTAATTTCTTTTTAAAGCTACAATATCAATAGCCACTAGATGGCACTATAACTCAATGGCTGCAAATGGGCTGAACTCTGTAAACCAATGGTTTAACAATCTTTTTTTAAGTTAATTGCCCAGTTATTGGCTCATTTAATTCCTTTGTTTGTTTGTGTGTGTGTGTGTGTGTGTGTGTGTGTGTGAGTGACTGTTTTTTTATTTGACAAAAATAAAAAAATAAAACTCACTCTGTTATAGGCTCATTCAAAGGCTTTCAATGCCAATGCTTTTGTGGATGTGTGTGTTTGAGTGTGTGTGTGTGTGTGTGTGTGTGTGTGAGTGTGTGTGTGTGTGTGTGTGAGTGTGTGCCACATTGAGAGTGTTTGCCACATTGAGAGTGTTGTATAGGCTCACTCCTTCATTTGTGTGTATGTTTGATCTGCATTGTGTTGGATTTATTGATTTTTATTGGACAAATAATTAAAAATTAGGTTGGAATTACAGTTTTTCCCATTCATTCCTATGGGTGCCCGTTTTTGTCCACGAAGGCAGGATTAAGGACTTTTTTTTTCAAGCACTTAACATTGTAGAATCGAGTCAATTTTTGTGGGGCAAACCTAGGAAAAGAAGACAAGTCTTGTACCGCTCAGATTAAGAAAAGTATTAAAATAAATAATACAAAAAAAAGATTTTGCCCTCATTTGTCCAGAAGATGGCTTTAGGGTTAATCTGCTATCATGATACAAAATATCCATAATCTAGAGATCAGTGAGTGGAGAGCAAGTCTGGATTGAGTTATAAAGGATTTTGCAAGTTATTTTAATATTACTCGCTAATTTATACAACAAGTGTAAAGTTTTTTACTCAACGTCCACAGTTTGCTGTATGTGACCCTGGAGCACAACACCAGTCATAAGGCAGATGTACAGCTCATCTTCATCTGAATAAATCATCTCTCACTGATGTATGGTTTGTCAGGATAGGACAATATTTGAACATCTGAGGGTGCAAAAACATCTAAATATTGAGAAAATCTCCTTTAAAGTTGTCCAGATGAAGTCCTTAGCAATGCATATTACTACTAATAATACATTTATGATATGAACATTGACCAAATATCTTCATGGAACATGATCTTAATATCCTCATGATGTTTGGCATAAAAGAAAAATGGATAATTTTGACCCACACAATGCCACAGATATACCCGTGAGACGCAGCACTGCTGTTTTTTATATTTTTGAATTCAGATGTTGGTATTTAAGTAATTTAGCTACTTCTGTGTTATGTTTCTGTCTTGAATGCGTGATATGATGTTATAATAAATGCTGAGTTTTCCAGGTGCACTGAAGGCAGCATCGTTCAGAAAGTTCACACAATGTTCCACACGTGTGGACACGCGTGTTCTGAGCGCTTTACCATATGTGCTAACAGGTGATTTGCATACGTAACCTCAAGATTGTTTGGTTTCCACGACCCAGCTTTCTGGACCAGTGGCTTTAAAAGTTTACTTAAGTTTTCCAACAGCAGAGTAACTCATGACTGATGTTCTGTTGCGCACAGTATCGGTTGGAGAGTGACAAAACCTTAACATTATATTTAGTTTGGTAACACTTTATTTCAATGGTCCACTTTAGACCTTCTACATGTCAGTCATTAGAGTATTAGTGTGTGTAATATCTGCTAACACTTTACTCTGATGGTCTCCCAACAGACATTAACCCTAACCCTACAGTCTAATACTCCTCTAGTGAGAGTAAGTTGTTACTTAGTTAGTATAGTGTCTAAAGTGGACCATCAAAATAAAGAGTGACCTTATATTTAAGAAGCCTTTAGAATTTTTGACAATGAATCGCATATCGTGTTAATTTTGTCAGCAAATTTTGACTTCGTTTTAGTCCTATTTTAGTCACTGGAACTGTTTTATGGTGTGTTCAAATTCGTTTACACGAGTGATTTACACGTGAAGTCAATGCAAAGACGTGAAAAGACATTCTGCAGCACAATTCGTTTTCGTTTCGGGCGAATCGCATGAGTTGAAAAAATCTGAACTTTGGCGGATATTCGCGCTGCGTTGACCAATCAGGAGTTTGCTCTAGTAGTGACAACAATGAGGAGAAACTCATACGTGGATACTCGGAGCTGTACGAGACATCTTCATACTTTATAGAAACAGGAATAAAAAGGATCTTGCTTGGAAGAAAGTGAGTTAGAGGTCGGACAGTCTGGAGAGTTGTAGAAAACGCTCTTAACTCAATCTGAGCTCTACATAGAGTGATTTCAGGGAGATTGGGACACTTTCTGCTATTGAGATGACTTGGAAAAAGTGTCCCAATCCCCCTGAATTCACCCTATTGAGAGCTAGCTAAAGCCGGCACATTGAGCTTATTCGCCATATTTTAAAACAATCCATTTCAGCCATTTCACAACGAGACGAGCCGCTGGCAGAAGCTCTGTTGTGAAGTGAATGTCACACGAATGAAGCGAGTAAACTCAAAATGTTCGAGCGTCCAAATACACGCGAATAGGGAATGTGAAGGTACGTCACGCAGTGTTGCATTATGGGACGTGGGCGCCATGTTTAGAGGCACAATCTCTGTTTACGTTTTCGCCGACCGTTGCTATGACATTTAATTGTGGGTGTGTTTGGCTAAAACGAAGTAAAATTGAAGAAGAATGGAAGAAATGGAGAAGTTGAAAGAAAAAGAGAAGGAACCCTATCGGGAGAAACTAATGCCACTGCCAAAAAACATTATTTGGACAAACTGTCCGAGATAAACAAGATAGATCCATTTGATTTAGCAGCCCAAGACTGGATTACGGATCCAGACGCACTACCTCCGCTCACATATCTGTAAAAGTAAAAAAACCCACGCGATCCGCCGTCTTTTCGTCAGCTCCTCCACCTGCTTCCCTTGTGGTTTTTTCCAGGAAGGAAAGCTGAAAAAACGTATTCCGTTGTTCAGTTTCCTCCCTGAGCGATCGTGTGACCTGCTATGGCAGCTCTTGATCGAGCAGTACTGACCAACCATATCGACGTTTATTAAAATCTCGACAGAAAATCCAAACACAGCCTCCAACACACGAATTCAAATAGGGTCCCGCAAATATGGCGGAGGACCCATAATGCAACACGGCGTGACGTCACCTTCGCATTCCCTATAGCGCGATTTATTCGCTTCATTCGCGTCTGGTGTGAACGCACAGTTAGTTTTAGTCTAGTTTAGTCTAGTTTTAGTCGACTAAAATCGAATGAGTTTTGTTCAATTGTAAAGCATTAATTGAGCATTTAAGCGTTACATCAGCGACTGAATACATGACAAAAATGACATCTTGGCATAATTGTGTTTTTGACCGTTCAAGCGCAAAAATACAGCTCAATTCATTTTTTTTGTTTGTTTTTTTAAAACATCTTTATAGTTTTTATAATGTTGCATTTCTGTTTTAGTTAGTATATCAGATTAAGCTAAAGCTTCAAATAAGTTTAAGTTTATTTATTTCAGTTAACACTATTTAATTTCCTGTATTTAATGGTTTTAGTGAGCTATTATGACCCTGATACTTTATTGAATAATGTGTCAAATCCTGTTCTTAGTCTTTCCTCCTGACTATGAATTAAATGGGGATCAAATTAAACGTATATATAATGCGTGACTTTAATTATAAACAAGCTGGAAATACAGCAGGACTCTTATTTTGAAATGCCTCACTATTGCAGTTCAGATGAGGAGATCAAACATGCCCAACCGTCTAAAACATAATGACCATATGAACATGGTACAGTAAAGAGTGTGATTATTGATCAGCATTAGTTCATAATCATTCCCTGTCATAAATGTGTGTTATTGATGGATTGAGCCGCTCTGGAGAAGCTCAACAGCTCCGTGTTTTCCCGCCGGATCTCTTCCCTAATCGACCCTCACTAACGTTTTCATCTCGTTCTTATTCATTGACGAAAATGATTTTCAAAACTGTTTTTTATTTAGTCATCGTCTCGTTTTTGTCAGTGGAAAAAAGACGTTGATTGCATATGAATATTCAGTTTCTCTAACACTTCCACTGCTCTTACTCTTGTTTCAGGCCTTCCAGCTATGAGGTAAAGTCCTCTTTGGGCTGGAGGTCAAGGCCTTCCTGGATTTTGGAATGCACTGCATTGCTCCCTCAGGGCCGTGTCAATCAAATATCTGGGGACCGATCACCAGCCCTCGCCGAACGAGTCTATATTTTGTCGGAAGCCCCTGTTCCTCTGTCTCTCCATGGGTCAGTGCATGTTTTTATCTGCGTTTTACACTCCAGTCCTTCTGTTCAACAGATGCTGAGGCCGATGTATAGAAAAAGACAGAACATCCATCCTGAAGTCCCATTTAATTTGATCATCAATTCCAGTAAACAAACAAGAGCACTCGAACGACTCCCAGCAGGGCCATTATGTATTGAACCTCTAATCTCAGCGGCACGACTAGCATTTGATTAATGCTCGATGCACGTCTGGTTTTGACATTAGATTAAGAAATAGAGACATCAGAGGGAATGAACCTCGCACGGCCAACCATCACAATCAGAGCAATCCCGCTTTCCAAACCCAACTGTTAATCCCATCAAACACGGCACATGGACGTTTATGAAGAGTCGAATCCAAAATGAAATATATAATGATAACTGGGACGTCAGGCCTCTTTAGAGTTTTTTTTTTTTGCACGGCCATCTGTGAATGCATTCAACAGGACCACCAAGGTTAACAGGAAGTGTGTTCTCAGGGCACCGCTACCCTTTTCCACCCAACACAACACTGTAGTAGAGTCTGTAAACCTTAAGAACGCTTCTTTTATTGAGTCGGGTAATTGAGAATGGTCTGCAGAGAGAAGTAACCCCGACATGTGCATGTCAGCATGTGTTTCTGACCTGTTTTAACCATTTAACTGATGCTAAATTGAATCTATAGACGTTTGGGGAGAGCTGCCATTAGAGGCGTAATTGCTTGACTGATTTCCTCGTGCCATGCTGCATTATTTTCAATAGTACATGTAAACTATGTGGATGTGTGGAGTTGTGGACAGCGGACGTGTAGTGTTTCTGCATCCACCTGAATGGGTGGGTAGGGGATATCTAATTTAGCTCGGAGGATGTGACTGGGGAAGTACTTTACTTCATTTGATTAGACTTCTGGAAACATTTCACACATGATCTTGAATGATATCAATCCTCTGGCTACTATGCCTTTTCAACTTTCAGCTACAGTGAGAGGTCATTTATTGATGTAACTGTTGATATACTTATTATTTTTGTCTGATTCTCTAGTTGATAATACACTCTAAAAAAAAGGTTCTATATGGCCCCAAAAATGGTTCTTGGCTCGTAATCATAGGGAACCTTTTTAGTGCTATATAGCACCAATTTTGGTGCTTCAGTGGTTCTTTAGCGGTTCTTCAGTGGTGCTATATAGCACCTTAGTCAAAGAACCTCTGAAGAACCACTGAAGAACAAAATTGGTGCTATATAGCACTAAAAAGGTTCCCTATGATTACGAGCCAAGAACCATTTTGGTGCCATATAGAACCTTTTTTTTTTTTTGAGTGTATCTAAATATTCTATAAAAAAGATTTAGTCTTTGTGATGCGTATTTGCTAATGGTGCAAGAAAAACTTGCTTCATATACTTAATAAATGTGACCCAACAGCAGTGGTGCGTCTCACGGGTATATCTGTGGCGTTTATGGGTCAAAATGATCCATTTTTCTTTTATGCCAAATATCATGAGGATATTAAGATCATGTTCCATGAAGATATTTGGTCAATGTTCATATCATAAATGTATTATTAGTAGTAATATGCATTGCTATGGACTTCATTTGGACAACTTTAAAGGAGCTTTTCTCAATATTTAGATGTTTAATGTGCTCACATTTCATATTGTTTTGATAATATAGGTTTCGCAATTGTGTCTCAGAGAGGTTTATTTAGTGAATATCCGTGACACCGGAGGAGGGAGTAGACATTTAAAGAGATAGTTCACCCAAAAATTTAAATAAAAGTAATTTCTCACCCTCATGTCGTTCCAAACCCGCAAGACTTTCGCTCATCTTTGGAACATAAATTAAGGTATTTTTGATGAAATTTGACACGTGTCTACACCGGACACGACCATGGTCATTCGTGTCTCAACAGTCATGTTGCGTTCACACTGAACGCGAATTGAGCGTCAAATTCGCGTCTAGTTGGACGCTTAAACATTTTGAGTCCACTTGTGCGTCCAAAGCGAATTGGACGCGTGTATAAATCGAGTGTTTGGAGCGAAATAGACGAGTTTCAAGGCGCTCCAGGAGCTGCGTCTGGATAGCCGCTTTCAGCTGTGTTTATAAAACACAAACAAGCCTCTTTTCGTTTACATTTAAAACAAATAAACACATTAATATGTGGTTCAGACATAGAAGTGTGCATATATATGATTATCACTGTAATACAATTAAATATGACATAAAACACAACCCAGTCTCTTTTTGTTAAATGTCAGTTTATGTGTGATCAATAGCCATTATAAAAGTATAAGTAAGAAGCTACACAATAAATAAAGCAAACAATTCAGTCAAACAAAGTCAGCGCTAGTCGGCTACAACGGTAAAGTTAAATAGCCTAAACTTCTCTTTGCCCTCAGTCAAAACGATTTGCCTGGGAGCAAATTATGATCATGAGAGCAAAGATCAGCCGTTAGATCTACACAAGATGATTTATATCTGATGTTTAATACCCACAGAGTCATCAGAGCCAGCGGCAGACGGCAGAAGGACTGGCTGAGGAAAGGCTGCTCTCGCTGGGGTTAATGAGCGCTGAGCACCGCTGATCCACTGGAGCTTCGACAACGCCAGATATCATTTTTATATAGGCGCTCTCTTTATAAATAAACCACAGATTTGAGCTTTAAACAACTACATTCTCACCTGGAAAAGTCTTAAAACTACATTTTGTGACACAATAATCGTAGTAGTTTAAATTATGCATGGTTTCTCATCATCACTTCACCGTGTGACCGCAGCTAGCAGGCTCCTGATTGGCTAACGCACCGCGAATAGATGCCAAAGTTCAGATTTTTCAACGCCGGCATTAGACATGAGTTCGCTTCAATCTCGTGAATGCACAAAAAGCACCAAATAAAATCACTCGCACGTAATGCGTGGATCGCGCAAGACGAACTGGACGCGCGAATGAGGTGAAATCGCGCCCATCGCGCTGTGCTAAACACGTCTATCGCACCGCAGGACCTCCAGACGCACGTCAACGTGTCTTTACATTGACTTCACATGGAAATCACTCGCTCCAGACGCTCTATTGGCGTTCGGTGTGAATGCAGCATTAGGCCACGTGTCCACCAAAGTGTTTTTATCCAGCTGAAAACGCCTTGCTGTGAGCACTCGAGAGCGTTTTGGCAGCACAGCGTTTTTTCCTCCAGTTGAGACTCTTTGCTTGTTATGATACGGAATATCTTACTATTATCTCATTTCACAGATGGTTTGTTTCTGTATTGTTTCTATATAAAAATGCAGATACAATAATCTGGTTCTTTTTTTAAAGGGGTGATGAATTGAGAAATCAACTTTCCTTTGAGCCTTTAATATATATAAGTTCATGGTGATATAAGAATATCCTGTAAGTTTCACTGTGAACTAACATGATCAAACCATGAACAGCTGGATTTATATTAACTAACGTTAACAAAGATGAACAAATACAGTAACAAACGTACTGCTCAAGGTTAGTTCATGTAAGTTAATACATCAACTAATGTTAACTAATGACCATTATTCTAAAGTGTTACCACTCGGACTCGTGTGTGTGTGTGTGTACGGTTCGGAGTTATATCTCCTGGGACCCAGGAATAGACTTTGTCCACTGTAGTGGTCATTATATTTGAAAGAATTTCTCTGACATCACACATGTCTCAGTCTGGATGTCCTGTAAAGAGCACATTCTGGGCTTTGCAGAGATGCCACATGTTTGGAGGTTTCACCAGGACAACAACAACTTCTTGCTCTTTAAAAACAGCTGACATTAATGTTTAGCATTCTTATGGAAATATGATAATATTTTTTAATTATAATTTAAATCGGATCAATTTTCAAATTGTTTGTTATAAATCAACATCTCAGGAAAATGTTAAGGGTTTCTAATCAAAATATGACTTTCCGTTACAGAACAGGGCATTGATTTCATAAATGTCCACTGTAGAGACGCCAGGACTTAAATCATGTTTATCAGGCGTTTTGGAGATATAATAAGTGAATAGGGAAAGAAATTACATATCAATGTTCCTATGAAATATTAGATATTATTATGAAAATGTTGCCAATTATTGCTCCCATTATTACACTTCTTTTTTCATTACATATTGCACCAAGAACACATTAATATGCAAATTAGTGTATAGATACATTGTATTGAATGGGAAAATCCAAGTATGGCCATTTTACCCACACATTGCATAAAGTAAAATGGTATATCAGTGCATTTCATTATATCTTTCATAACATAGTTCAGAATAATCTTTAAACAAAGTTTGTTTAAAAAAAATCCTGAAACCTAAAAATTGATCGGTGAATTAAAAATAAACCCCATTGTTTTGGCCAATACATGCAATTTCATGCAATTTTATTTTTTAAATGTCTACAGAGGACAAATTATAACATATGAATAAAATATCATTTTTCAAAAATGTTTTTTTTCCATTTGTTTCTTATGCTCTAAACAATGTAATGACATGAAAAAATACTAAATTCAAAAATAATTTTTTTTCTGGGTCCCAGGAGGATATTCACTGATGATCGAGCGAAATGATACAGAAATAACATTCCAGTCAATGGCGGGTGGATGAGATGAATCATTGTGTTTGTTTGATAAAGATATTTTGCGAGTCCTGTCTGTGGGCTGGGCGATTCATTCCGGTTGACGTTTGCCACATTAAAATATGAAGCTCATTAAATATGCAAATCTTATCCAATCCTAGCCGTGGGCGTTTACTTCCAAGTCTTCAGTGCGGCACGCCCATCACAACCCAGCGTTTTTCAGAGAGCCTCAAAACCAGTGCAGAAAATAGTCTATTATTATTCATGATGATGTTTCTGAATGTAAAAACCACGCCAACGTCATAAGCTGACCTCAGACAACAGTATAAAACAATAAAAAAAGCCAGTTCATGACACCTTTAAATATCTTTGTTCGTTGTTATGTTAGTTGTTGTCATCCGTTGATGTTGTACATGCAGAATGTGTTGTATTTGTCTCGTCCCTCATCCAATGTGATTAGTCGGCTGGGTTGATGAGCGCTGCGTTTATTCAAAGTTGAACATTCTTCAACTCTCGGTGGCCGGTAAAAAACACAGAGCGTTCAACGCTTGAGCGTAAAATCAGCCGCTCCCATTGAAAACAATTGGGTAAACTGTTACATAATTTATACATTCATTTTGATATAATATATATATATATAGATATATATAAATATATATGACACTAAATATATAGTGTCATTAATGTAAAATCCTAAAAATATTCTACTTAAAATGTTATTTTGACAATTTAGTTGAATAATTGAATAAATGATAACATAAAAATCTGAAGCCCAGTAAAAGATAATCATCTGAAAGGTACATTTTTTTTACTTCTGTACAAGCATATCAATATTTACTTATTTAATTGCCCATATTTTAATTGAATATATGTTATAATAAAACAAAAAACATAATAGATTTTGTCATAATAGAATTCACTCAATTAACCTATAAGTTTTAATGAAAGTGAAGATGCCTGAAATGTACATCTAATTCATGAAAGTATTAAATAATAGCCCTGTTAATTACAATTAAAAACAATAACACCAGCAACAACATACCCACTTGGGGCCTTCAGTGCCAAATGTGGCTGGGTCATCTTACCCCAAGAGTCTAATTTTATCTTTTTACTTTAAAATAAAATCTATAACATTTACTCCACAAAACCAAAAACAATGTGTCCACAAATCCCTCATTAACAAATAGACTTTGATATTCAACATAATACAATGTCATATATCACTATTTTCGACTGTTAAAAACTTTTGACTGACTAGTAAGAGTAAGATGGATCATTTGTATGGACATACCCCCAATGCCACCCCACCCCAATGCCCCTTTTTTGGTTTGGGCCACTGCCCCTCAAAATGTCTGTGCACGGCCCTGATTCTTACTATATAAAACATACTTTTTAAATGGTTGTGCATTACTTATTCAAAATAAGTACCTACTCAAGAGAGTATGCGATTTCAAATGCAGCCACAAATTGATTCGGTTGCTCAATGATTTACTCATAAACTTGTCACTTGTCTCAGAAAGAAAAATATGTTTGGCACGCAAGAATGAACCAGAGGCAGTGCTGTCAGTTTCTGATGCCATATGGGACACTTCTCCCAGAGCTCTGACCTCTGCTATACCTATAAAGAAAGAATGTATTTTTGGGCCGTGCAGTGCGGGTAGACACAGCATGCTTCAAGTCAAGTGTCCAGATCACATTATATCTGAGGAGAAGAGAACCTCGGTGGCAAATGAGAACCAGATGAGAGGAGACGGGAGGGAGGTGAGCTTTAGCCTGTGGGATATACTGTTATCTGTTATATGATATTTTGGTGGCCTCTGTTAATAAGTTGGTGTTTTGTTTGGTCTCATAACTAAAGCATTGAAAATTGTGTATGATGCAGTACAGATTTAGACAAAATGGGTTAAACCGGTCTGAACTAAAAGCCTACAATGCCAGTCAGGAACGTTTAACTGTGAGTGTTAAAGCTTAGACTTCTCTCTCAGGGTCTTCATCATTTCCAACCAATTAAAGGCACAATATGTAAGAATTTTGGATCAAAATACCCCAAAACCACTAGAAACTTATCCCAAATGTTTCCAACAATGTCCAGAGAAATCAGCAGTTTAAACCAGTGTAACATCACAAGTCCAGTCGAGAGCCCGCTCCAGCCCATGAGTCCAGTCCATAGCCCACTCAAACCCACGAGTCCATTCCAGAGCCCGCTTCAGGCCACGAGTCCAGTCCAGAGCCCGCTTCAGCCCACGAGTCCAGTCCAGAGCCCACTCAAACCCACGAGTCCAGTCCAGAGCCCACTCCAACCCACGAGTTCGTTCCAGAGCCCACTCCAACCCACGAGTCCATTCCAGAGCCCACTCCAGCCCACGAGTCCAGTCCAGAGCCTGCTCCAGCCCACGAGTCCATTCCAGAGCCCGCTCCAGGCCACAAGTCCAGTCCAGAGCCCGCTTCAGCCCACGAGTCCAGTCCAGAGCCCACTCAAACCCACAAGTCCATTCCAGAGCCCACTCCAGCCCACGAGTCCAGTCCAGAGCCCACTCCAGCCCACGAGTCCACTACAGAGCCCGCTCCAGCCCACGAGTCCCGTCCAGAGCCCACTCCAGCCCACGAGTCCATTCCAGAGCCCACTCCAGCCCACGAGTCCACTACAGAGCCCGCTCAAGCCCACGAGTCCAGTATAGAGCCCGCTCCAGCCCATGAGTCCAGTCCAGAGCCCGCTCCAGGCCACGAGTCCAGTCCAGAGCCCGCTCAAGCCCACGAGTCCAGTATAGAGCCCGCTCCAGCCCACGAGTCCAGTCCAGAGCCCGCTCCAGCTCACGAGTCCAGTCCAGAGCCCGCTCCAGCTCACGAGTCCAGTCCAGAGCCCGCTCCAGCCCACGAGTCCACTACAGAGCCCGCTCCAGCCCACGAGTCCAGTCCAGAGCCCGCTCCAGCCCACGAGTCCAGTCCAGAGCCCGCTCCAGCCGACGAGTCCAGTCCAGAGCCCGCTCCAGCCCACGAGTCCAGTCCAGAGCCCGCTCCAGCCCACGAGTCCAGTCCAGAGCCCGCTCCAGCCCACGAGTCCAGTCCAGAGCCCGCTTCAGCCCACGAGTCCAGTCCAGAGCCCACTCCAGCCCACGAGTCCACTACAGAGCCCGCTCCAGCCCACGAGTCCAGTATAGAGCCCGCTCCAGCCCACGAGTCCAGTCCAGAGCCCGCTCCAGCCCACGAGTCCATTCCAGAGCCCACTCCAGCCCACGAGTCCAGTCCAGAGCCCGCTCCAGCCCACGAGTCCATTCCAGAGCCCGCTCCAGGCCACGAGTCCAGTCCAGAGCCCGCTTCAGCCCACGAGTCCAGTCCAGAGCCCACTCCAGCCCACGAGTCCACTACAGAGCCCGCTCCAGCCCACGAGTCCAGTATAGAGCCCGCTCCAGCCCACGAGTCCAGTCCAGAGCCCGATCCAGCCCACGAGTCCAGTCCAGAGCCCGCTCCAGCTCACGAGTCCAGTCCAGAGCCCGCTCCAGGCCACGAGTCCAGTCCAGAGCCCGCTCCAGCCCACGAGTCCATTCCAGAGCCCGCTCCAGCCCACGAGTCCATTCCAGAGCCCGCTCCAGGCCACGAGTCCATTCCAGAGCCCGCTCCAGGCCACGAGTCCAGTCCAGAGCCCGCTCCAGGCCACGAGTCCAGTCCAGAGCCCACTCCAGGCCACGAGTCCAGTCCAAAGCCCGCTCCAGCCCACGAGTCCATTCCAGAGCCCACTCCAGCCCACGAGTCCACTACAGAGCCCGCTCCAGCCCACGAGTCCAGTATAGAGCCCGCTCCAGCCCACGAGTCCAGTATAGAGCCCGCTCCAGCCCACGAGTCCAGTCCAGAGCCCGCTCCAGCCCACGAGTCCAGTCCAGAGCCCGCTACAGCTCACGAGTCCAGTCCAGAGCCCGCTCCAGCCCACGAGTCCACTACAGAGCCCGCTCCAGCCCACGAGTCCAGTCCATAGCCCGCTCCAGCCCACGAGTCCAGTCCAGAGCCCGCTCCAGCCCACGAGTCCAGTCCAGAGCCCGCTCCAGCCCACGAGTCCAGTCCAGAGCCCGCTCCAGCCCACGAGTCCACTACAGAGCCCGCTCCAGCCCACGAGTTCAGTCCAGAGCCCGCTCCAGCCCACGAGTCCACTACAGAGCCCGCTCCTGCCCACGAGTCCAGTCCAGAGCCCGCTCCAGCCCACGAGTCCAGTCCAGAGCCCACGAGTCCACTACAGAGCCCGCTCCAGCCCATGAATCCACTACAGAGCCCACTCCATTCCAGGAGTTCAGTCCAGAGCCCGCTCCAGCAAACGAGTCCAGTCCAGAGCCCGCTCTAGCCCACGAGTTCAGTCCAGAGCCCGCTCCAGCCCACGAGTTCAGTCCAGAGCCCACTCCAGCAAACGAGTCCAGTCCAGAGCCCGCTCCAGCCCATGAGTCCACTACAGAGCCCGCTCCAGCCTACGAGTCCACTACAGAGCCCGCTCCAGCCCATGAGTCCACTACAGAGCCCGCTCCAGCCCACGAGTCCATTCCAGAGCCCGCTCCAGGCCACGAGTCCAGTCCAGAGCCCGCTTCAGCCCACGAGTCCAGTCCAGAGCCCACTCCAGCCCACGAGTCCACTACAGAGCCCGCTCCAGCCCACGAGTCCAGTATAGAGCCCGCTCCAGCCCACGAGTCCAGTCCAGAGCCCGATCCAGCCCACGAGTCCAGTCCAGAGCCCGCTCCAGCTCACGAGTCCAGTCCAGAGCCCGCTCCAGGCCACGAGTCCAGTCCAGAGCCCGCTCCAGCCCACGAGTCCATTCCAGAGCCCGCTCCAGCCCACGAGTCCATTCCAGAGCCCGCTCCAGGCCACGAGTCCATTCCAGAGCCCGCTCCAGGCCACGAGTCCAGTCCAGAGCCCGCTCCAGGCCACGAGTCCAGTCCAGAGCCCACTCCAGGCCACGAGTCCAGTCCAAAGCCCGCTCCAGCCCACGAGTCCATTCCAGAGCCCACTCCAGCCCACGAGTCCACTACAGAGCCCGCTCCAGCCCACGAGTCCAGTATAGAGCCCGCTCCAGCCCACGAGTCCAGTATAGAGCCCGCTCCAGCCCACGAGTCCAGTCCAGAGCCCGCTCCAGCCCACGAGTCCAGTCCAGAGCCCGCTACAGCTCACGAGTCCAGTCCAGAGCCCGTTCCAGCCCACGAGTCCACTACAGAGCCCGCTCCAGCCCACGAGTCCAGTCCATAGCCCGCTCCAGCCCACGAGTCCAGTCCAGAGCCCGCTCCAGCCCACGAGTCCAGTCCAGAGCCCGCTCCAGCCCACGAGTCCACTACAGAGCCCGCTCCAGCCCACGAGTTCAGTCCAGAGCCCGCTCCAGCCCACGAGTCCACTACAGAGCCCGCTCCTGCCCACGAGTCCAGTCCAGAGCCCGCTCCAGCCCACGAGTCCAGTCCAGAGCCCACGAGTCCACTACAGAGCCCGCTCCAGCCCACGAATCCACTACAGAGCCCACTCCATTCCACGAGTTCAGTCCAGAGCCCGCTCCAGCAAACGAGTCCAGTCCAGAGCCCGCTCTAGCCCACGAGTTCAGTCCAGAGCCCGCTCCAGCCCACGAGTTCAGTCCAGAGCCCACTCCAGCAAACGAGTCCAGTCCAGAGCCCGCTCCAGCCCATGAGTCCACTACAGAGCCCGCTCCAGCCTACGAGTCCACTACAGAGCCCGCTCCAGCCCATGAGTCCACTACAGAGCCCGCTCCAGCCCACGAGTCCACTACAGAGCCCGCTCCAGCCCACGAGTTCAGTCCAGAGCCCGCTCCAGCCTACGAGTCCAGTCCAGAGCCCACTCCAGCCCACGAGTCCACTACAGAGCCCGCTCCAGCCCACGAGTCCAGTCCAGAGCCTGCTCCAGCCCACGAGTTCAGTCCAGAGCCCGCTCCAGCCTACGAGTCCAGTCCAGAGCCCGCTCCAGCCCACGAGTCCACTACAGAGCCTGCTCCAGCCCACGAATCCAGTCCAGAGCCCGCTCCAGCCCACGAGTCCACTACAGAGCCCACTCCAGCCCCTGATGTCCAGAGCCCACTCCAGCCCACAAGTCCCATCCAGAGTCCACTCCAGCCCACGAGTCCACTCCAGACATCAAGTCCACTGCAGACACAGAGTCCACTGCAGAGCCCACTGCAGACGCAGAGTCCACTGCAGAGCCCACTCCAGCCCACGAGTCCACTCCAGAGCCCACCCCAGACACGAGTCCACTGCAGAGCCCACTGCAGGGTTTATATCGTTTCCAACCAATTAAAGGCAAAATATGAAAGATTTTTGGATTAAAATATCCAAAAACAACTAGAACATTGTTATATACTGTGAAAAGCCATGCCCCTTGATAGAGAGCAACAACACTCTTTTATATTTGTCAGGTTAGGAATAGGGATGGAACGATTACCAGTTTCACGATAAACCACAGTAAAATGTACTGACGGTTATTAATATCGTTTCAAATTTAATTATCATTAAAACCGCGCATGATTATCAAGATTTTGAAAACTCGCTGTAAATCCTGTCCAATCAGCTTCAGTCTGGTGCAGGCATAGCGCACAACGTTGTTTCTGAATGAGAAGAAATGGCAGATGGCCGAGAGATTTTCCAGTCTTCTAAAAGGACCAAATCTGAGGTGTGGTCATATTTTGGCTTTTACAAAAGTCCTGAGGGAAACTTAATTGAAGATGGTCACCATGTCTGCAGAACATGCCAGAAGAAAGTTGCTGTAATAGAGGGAAACAAATCTGCAAACGCAAGGCAAGTGGACTTTGACCTCAATACCAAAACTACGTCTGGGAAAAAATAACATGAAGCTTGAGCCAAAGACCAATGAACAAGTTCAGACAAGACTAGGGTGACATTTAAGGGATAATAATTAGGGCTTGACATTAACAACCGCCATTTGCGGATGTATCTTGGCTGTGGCGTTTAACAGACACTCACACTAGCCACTTTGGCGGTTTAACTTATTATAGTCTTCTCAAAAGCCATCTGATATAATCGCGTTGCGCATAATAACCAATCACACCTGCTTCTATTGAGTTTGTGAATGCAATGTCTAATAATCAGAGGCCTTCAGATTAGCCAGAGCATCTGATATGACTGGCATAAAGTTGACTTGACATTCGAGATTCGTGAATTTAGGGACCGTCTCTAAAGTTACATACATTGGTATACACGTTTCTAACTTCAATAGCATTTGAAGAGAATGACTTACAGTTATAAAACTGACTGTAAAGTGTTCATCTAGGTGTCAGTTATGATGCACACCGTTTGATATTTAATCAAATAAACTGACAAATCATGAAAATATGGATATGCATAATTTCGTGAGATGGTGGTCCAGTGGGTTAAACCATAGAACTGATATGCAGAAGGTTGCTGGTTCGATCCCAGCGGTCACCACCAGTGTGTCTTTGAGCAAGGCACTTTACTCCATGTTGCTCCAGGGGGATTGTCCCTGTAATAAGGGCACTGTAAGTCGCTTTGAATAAAAGCATCTGCCAAATGCAGAAATGTAAATGTAAATTCCACTATGATACTGTTTGGGCTCGTACACACAATATGCTGATTTAAATGTGTCATAGCTGATTCCCAACACTGATGTAAATATTACTTGAGAATATATTTACAGAGATAATATTTACACCAAATTATTATTAGTTATGCGTTGCTATTAACGACGGCCATACGGACTACCGGCACATCCAGGAACTTAACTGTCAATTTCGTAATAAATAAACTACACTTCCCATAGACTCCCATACAAAATAGCAGCACAAAACAACGAGTACACAGCCAGGAGGCTTGAATAACTTAAGAAATCACTCAGCTTAAACATGTCAAGTAATTATATGTCCAGCTGGCCTGCCATATAGTGTGAAAGAGACATCCACACACTTCATCTGGTCAATTTAAAAACATGGCCCTTCATTCTCCCAGCGTCAAATTGGTGTAACAAGTGAATGATTTTACTTCGTTTTTTGCAAGTAAAAATCTTTAAATGTATATATTATGTCTTTATATTTAGAGTACTCAGAGCACTTTTCTGACCAGCCATAGTTAACTAGCCTGACTTAGCTTTCGATAGCATCATCCGTACTTCATTATTCAAAAACTATGTTAAATCATTCACTGGCCGATTTCAAAACACTTCATCATGAGGCTTCATACGGAGACGAATCAGTGAGTTGATTCAGCGGTTCGGAGCTTTATGAATCAGCGAGTCGATTCAGTGGTTCTGAGCGTTATGAATCAGCGAGTCGATTCAGCGGTTCTGAGCGTTATGAATCAGCGAGTCGATTCAGCGGTTCGGATCGTTATGAATCAGCGAGTTGATTCAGCGGTTCTGAGCGTTATGAATCAGTGAGTTGATTCAGCGGTTCGGAGCGTTATGAATCAGTGAGTCGATTCAGCGGTTCTGAGCGTTATGAATCAGTGAGTTGATTCAGCAGTTCTGAGCGTTATGAATCAGCGAGTAGATTCAGCGGTTCGGAGCGTTATGAATCAGTGAGTCGATTCAGCGGTTCTGAGCGTTATGAATCAGCGAGTAGATTCAGCGGTTCGGAGCGTTATGAATCTGTGAGTCGATTCAGCAGTTCGAAGCGCCAAAGTCACGTGATTTCAGCAGTTTGGCGGTTTGACACGCAATCCGAATCATGATTCGACTCGCTGATTTGTTTCCGTCCGAAGCTTCATGATGCAGTGTTTTGAAATCGGTTATCACTATATAAGTCTTTATTTAGTTTTTTTGCTGCACAAAAATATTTGTGTTGCTTTATAATATTAATATTGAACCACTGGACTCAAATGAACTGATTTAACTGTGTTTTTAGTACATTATTAGAGTACTCATTATTAGTACATCAGGAATAAATTACATTATTTTCCTTTTTGGGTGAACTAACCCTTTAATATTGGTGATTTCTTAAGTTATTCAAGCCTGCCGCGTGAATCTGTTCCGAGACATTCTATGACGTTACGCCGGTTGTGTGTATAAGGAAGGAAAACCCACAGAATAGAATCTAGCTTAAAAAAGTGCATAGAGCTGCTTGATTTATTTGTTGTTTGTTGATTTTCAAATATAAAACTTGTTGAAAGGTTTTAAGTGTGTGCATCTGTGCTTTTTGAACACTTTCATCTCATTTGAACAAAACCGTGATAATATTGATAACCGTGATTATTTGGGTCACAATAATTGTGATGTGAAATGTCCATACCGTTTCATCCCTAGTTAGGAACATGTTGTCCCAAAGAGTCCTGCAATGGATTTAAAATAAATCAGCCTCAGGTCTGATTCAGTGAGATGAATGAATGTGAAGTGAATGTGAAGAATGCCTTTTGTGCTGAACTCAAAGGTCACCTGCATGCTTGTATGTTTATTGCCATGCATATTCCTGCTTTGAGTTACAACAACAAACTTACTTAAGTGTGTTTGTGCAACGCAGGCCATCAGTCAACTGAAGAGCGAATCGTTATTAGTAGGATCACATATTCCCACATCGTTAATGCTAACGATGTCTGTTCAGCGAGTATTGCACGACAATATTGGAGCATAGCCTCCTACCACTGCTTTGGAAAGCCTCCGTTCTTTATGGTCGTAAGATTTATTATGATCCCCTCTTTGGAGACGAGTGATAGATGAATGGATAACGTAACCCAAAGCCTACAGTTGACATTGTGATATTGAATATTGGATGTGTGTCTCACACGTATAAGTTGGTTGAAGGTTTATTTGCAGAGCTTGAGACCTTATGGCTTTGATTTAAATTTATTTTCCCCTCTTAGTTCACTTATGGTGGGGTTGACCTTCAAAACCAGCCTAATAAAACCCAGAAGCATTCCATCTAAATTTATTTAAGTACAGAGATTTTATTTTCTTTGATAGATTTCCTCGCAGCTTGTCTTTGTGGCCTCAAGTCTCTGCTCCTCTAGACTTACAAAACAGACATGCTGCAATAAGTTTAAACTTCAACAGAAATGGGTCGTGAAAAAATGTACACCTCTGAGTATGTCTAATGTGTAGTCTGCTTATAAATTGTGTTTATGTTTTATAGCGTATTGCTAAGTAACTGTGATCATCATAAACCTCCAGCATAGCAATCAACATTTTTTCCTTCCCCCTCCATTTTTTATTCTGTAGACCTCTCACGTAGTCTTTATTGAAATATATGCCTATTTCCTTCATGCAAAAACTCTTGCTGAGCCTCTGCCTCATAAAAAGCCTGGTAAAAGCCATAAGTCTGCTTCACGCCACGCCACATTTCTGCTGCATTCTTGTACACAACACTGCCAGCCAAACGCATTAATCACCGTACACAGATCCTCTTCTCAAATAAACAGAGAGAAAGGGCTGCTGGTGAAAAATGAGTGACAGATGAAAGCCATATTTCCTCTGTGGGTGTCATCTCAATACTAGTGTTGAAAAACTGGAATATAATTCAATAATTCAAAAGGAAACTGGTTTGATATATCGGAGGATGTGTCAGGAGGGACCTCAAACATGTGTATCGCTCAAAGGGTAAATGATTTAGAGCTCTCTGGAACATGTAAAACATGCGCTACCCAGAGCTTGACTTCAAACATGCATATGTCATTCTAACCAAGAGTTCATTGGTGTGCAAATGGTAAATAAATATGTCCGCTTCCAAATGTATGGTCAAGTCCACTTTATATTAGGTGGCCTTAACTACTATGTACTTATTGTGTTCATATTGTATTGCAAAACACTTTTGCTGATATTGAGGTGGATACGGGTAAAGTTAGGGACAGGTGTGGTGGTGTGAGTAAGTTTAAGGGTAAAGTTAGGGACAGGTGTGGTGGTGTCGGTAAGTTTAAGGGAAAGTTAAGGACAGGTGTGGTGGTGTGGGTAAGTTTAAGGGTAAAGTTAGGGACAGGTGTGGTGGTGTGAGTAAGTTTAAGGGTAAAGTTAGGGACAGGTGTGGTGGTGTGAGTAAGTTTAAGGGTAAAGTTAGGGACAGGTGTGGTGGTGTGGGTAAGTTTAAGGGTAAAGTTAGGGACAGGTGTGGTGGTGTCGGTAAGTTTAAGGGAAAGTTAAGGACAGGTGTGGTGGTGTGGGTAAGTTTAAGGGTAAAGTTAGGGACAGGTGTGGTGGTGTGAGTAAGTTTAAGGGTAAAGTTAGGGACAGGTGTGGTGGTGTGGGTAAGTTTAAGGGTAAAGTTAGGGACAGGTGTGGTGGTGTGAGTAAGTTTAAGGGTAAAGTTAGGGACAGGTGTGGTGGTGTCGGTAAGTTTAAGGGAAAGTTAAGGACAGGTGTGGTGGTGTGGGTAAGTTTAAGGGTAAAGTTAGGGACAGGTGTGGTGGTGTGAGTAAGTTTAAGGGTAAAGTTAGGGACAGGTGTGGTGGTGTGGGTAAGTTTAAGGGTAAAGTTAGGGACAGGTGTGGTGGTGTGAGTAAGTTTAAGGGTAAAATTAGGGACAGGTGTGGTGGTGTGAATAAGTTTAAGTGTAAATTTAGGGACAGGTGTGGTGGTGTGAGTAAGTTTAGGGGTAAATTTAGGGACAGGTGTGGTGGTGTGAGTAAGTTTAAGAAAGTTAGGGACAGGTGTGGTGGTGTGGGTAAGTTTAAGAAAGTTAGGGACAGGTGTGGTGGTGTGGGTAAGTTTAAAAAAGTTAGGTACAGGTGTGGTGGTGTGGGTAAGTTTAAGGGTAAAGTTAGGGACAGGTGTGGTGGTGTGAGTAAGTTTAAGAAAGTTTGGGACAAGTGTGGTGGTGTGAGTAAGTTTAAGGGTAAAGTTAGGGACAGGTGTGGTGGTGTGAGTAAGTTTAAGGGTAAAGTTAGGGACAGGTGTGGTGGTGTGAGTAAGTTTAAGGGTAAAGTTAGGGACAGGTGTGGTGGTGTGAGTAAGTTTAAGGGTAAAGTTAGGGACAGGTGTGGTGGTGTGGGTAAGTTTAAGGGTGAAGTTAGGGACAGGTGTGGTGGTGTGGGTAAGTTTAAGGGTAAAGTTAGGGACAGGTGTGGTGGTGTGGGTAAGTTTAAGGGTAAAGTTAGGGACAGGTGTGGTGGTGTGGGTAAGTTTAAGGGTAAAGTTAGGGACAGGTGTGGTGGTGTGAGTAAGTTTAAGGGTAAAGTTAGGGACAGGTGTGGTGGTGTGGGTAAGTTTAAGGGTAAAGTTAGGGACAGGTGTGGTGGTGTGATTAAGTTTAAGGGTAAAGTTAGGGACAGGTGTGGTGGTGTGGGTAAGTTTAAGGGTAAAGTTAGAGACAGGTGTGGTGGAGTGGGTAAGTTTAAGGGTAAAGTTAGGGACAGGTGTGTTGGTGTGAGTAAGTTTAAGGATAAAGTTAGGGACAGGTGTGGTGGTGTGAGTAAGTTTAAGGGTAAAGTTAGGGACAGGTGTGGTGGTGTGAGTAAGTTTAAGGGTAAAGTTAGGGACAGGTGTGGTGGTGTGAGTAAGTTTAAGAGTAAAGTTAGGGACAGGTGTGGTGGTATGGGTAAGTTTAAGGGTAAAGTTAGGGACAGGTGTGGTGGTGTGGGTAAGTTTAAGGGTAAAGTTAGGGACAGGTGTGGTGGTGTGTGTAAGTTTAAGGATAAAGTTAGGGACAGGTGTGGTGGTGTGGGTAAGTTTAAGGGTAAAGTTATGGACAGGTGTGGTGGTGTGAGTAAGTTTAAGTGTAAATTTAGGGACAGGTGTGGTGCTGTGAGTAAGTTTAGGGGTAAATTTAGGGACAGGTGGGGTGGTGTGAGTAAGTTTAAGAAAGTTAGGGACATGTGTGGTGGTGTGGGTAAGTTTAAGGGTAAAGTTAGGGACAGGTGAGGTGGTGTGAGTAAGTTTAAGGGTACAGTTATGGACAGGTGTGGTGGTGTGTGTAAGTTTAAGGGTAGGGTTAGGGACAGGTGTGGTGTTGTGAGTAAGTTTAAGGGTAAAGTTAGGGACAGGTGTGGTGGTGTGAGTAAGTTTAAGGGTAAAGTTAGGGACAGGTGTGGTGGTGTGTGTAAGTTTAAGAAAGTTAGGGACAGGTGTGGTGGTGTGAGTAAGTTTAAGGGTAAAGTTAGGGACAGGTGTGGTGGTGTGAGTAAGTTTAAGGGTAAAGTTAGGGACAGGTGTGGTGGTGTGAGTAAGTTTAAGGGTAAAGTTTGGGACAGGTGTGGTGGTGTGTGTAAGTTTAAGAAAGTTAGGGACAGGTGTGGTGGTGTGAGTAAGTTTAAGGGTAAAGTTAGGGACAGGTGTGGTGGTGTGAGTAAGTTTAAGGGTAAAGTTAGGGACAGGTGTGGTGGTGTGAGTAAGTTTAAGAAAGTTAGGGACAGGTGTGGTGGTGTGAGTAAGTTTAAGGGTAAAGTTAGGGACAGGTGTGGTGGTGTGTGTAAGTTTAAGGGTAGGGTTAGGGACAGGTGTGGTAGTGTGGGTAAGTTTAGGGGTAAAGTTAGGGACAGGTGTGGTGGTGTGAGTAAGTTTAAGGGTAAAGTTAGGGACAGGTGTGGTGGTGTGGGTAAGTTTAAGGGTAAAGTTAGGGACAAGTGTGGTGGTATGTGTAAGTTTCAGGGTAAAGTTAGAGACAGGTGTGGTGGTGTGTGTAAGTTTCAGGGTAAAGTTAGGTACAGGTGTGGTGGTGTGTGTGTAAGTTTAAGGGTAAAGTTAGTTACAGGTGTGGTGGTGTGAGTAAGTTTAAGGGTAAAGTTAGGGACAGGTGTGGTGGTGTGAGTTAGTTTAAGGGTAAAGTTAGGGACAGGTGTGGTGGTGTGGTTAAGTTTAAGAAAGTTAGGGACAGGTGTGGTGGTGTGGGGAAGTTTAAGGGTAAAGTTAGGGACAGGTGTGGTGGTGTGGGTAAGTATAAGGGTAAAGTTAGGGACAGGTGTGGTGGTGTGGGTAAGTTTAAGAAAGTTAGGGACAGGTGTGGTGGTGTGAGTAAGATTAAGGGTAAAGTTAGGGACAGGTGTGGTGGTATGGGTAAGTTTAAAGGTAAAGTTAGGGACAGGTGTGTGGTGTGAGTAAGTTTAAGGGTAAAGTTAGGGACAGGTGTGGTGGTATGGGTAAGTTTAAGGGTAAAGTTAGGTACAGGTGTGGTGGTGTGAGTAAGTTTAAGAAAGTTAGGGACAGGTGTGGTGGTGTGAGTAAGATTAAGGGTAAAGTTAGGGACAGGTGTGGTGGTATGGGTAAGTTTAAGGGTAAAGTTAGGGACAGGTGTGGTGGTATGGGTAAGTTTAAAGGTAAAGTTAGGGACAGGTGTGTGGTGTGAGTAAGTTTAAGGGTAAAGTTAGGGACAGGTGTGGTGGTATGGGTAAGTTTAAGGGTAAAGTTAGGTACAGGTGTGGTGGTGTGAGTAAGTTTAAGAAAGTTAGGGACAGGTGTGTGGTGTGAGTAAGTTTAAGGGTAAAGTTAGGGACAGGTGTGGTGGTATGGGTAAGTTTAAGGGTAAAGTTAGGGACAGGTGTGGTGGTGTGGGTAAGTTTAAGAAAGTTAGGGACAGGTGTGGTGGTGTGAGTAAGATTAAGGGTAAAGTTAGGGACAGGTGTGGTGGTATGGGTAAGTTTAAAGGTAAAGTTAGGGACAGGTGTGGTGGTGTGAGTAAGTTTAAGGGTAAAGTTAGGGACAGGTGTGGTGGTATGGGTAAGTTTAAGGGTAAAGTTAGGTACAGGTGTGGTGGTGTGGGTAAGTTTAAGTGTAAAGTTAGGGACAGGTGTGGTGGTGTGGGTAAGTTTAAGGGTAAATTTAGGGACAGGTGTGGTGGTGTGAGTAAGTTTAAGGGTAAATTTAGGGACAGGTGTGGTGATGTGGGTAAGTTTAAGGGTAAAGTTAGGGACAGGTGTGGTGGTGTGAGTAAGTTTAAGGGTAAAGTTAGGGACAGGTGTGGTGGTATGGGTAAGTTCAAGGGTAAAGTTAGGTACAGGTGTGGTGGTGTGAGTAAGTTTAAGGGTAAAGTTAGGGACAGGTGTGGTGGTTTGGGTAAGTTTAAGGGTAAAGTTAGGGACAGGTGTGGTGGTGTGGGTAAGTTTAAGGGTAAAGTTAGGGACAGGTGTGGTGGTGTGGGAAAGTTTAAGGGTAAAGTTAGGGACAGGTGTGGTGGTGTGGGAAAGTTTAAGGGTAAAGTTAGGGACAGGTGTGGTGGTGTGAGTAAGCTTAAGGGTAAAGTTAGGGACAGGTGTGGTGGTGTGAGTAAGTTTAAGGGTAAAGTTAGGGACAGGTGTGGTGGTGTGAGTAAGTTAAAGGGTAAAGTTAGGGACAGGTGTGGTGGTGTGGGTAAGTTTAAGGGTAAAGTTAGGGAAAGGTGTGGTGGTGTGGGTAAGTTTAGGGGTAAAGTTAGGGACAGGTGTGGTGGTGTGGGTAAGTTTAAGGGTAAAGTTAGGGACAGGTGTGGTGGAGTGGGTAAGTTTAAGGGTAAAGTTAGGGACAGGTGTGTTGGTGTGAGTAAGTTTAAGGATAAAGTTAGGGACTGGTGTGGTGGTGTGGGTAAGTTTAAGGGTAAAGTTAGGGACAGGTGTGGTGGTGTGAGTAAGTTTAAGGGTAAAGTTAGGGACAGGTGTGGTGGTGTGAGTAAGTTTAAGGGTAAAGTTAGGGACAGGTGTGGTGGTATGGGTAAGTTTAAGGGTAAAGTTAGGGACAGGTGTGGTGGTGTGGGTAAGTTTAAGGGTAAAGTTAGGGACAGGTGTGGTGGTGTGGGTAAGTTTAAGGGTAAAGTTAGGGACAGGTGTGGTGGTGTGAGTAAGTTTAAGGGTAAAGTTAGGGACAGGTGTGGTGGTATGGGTAAGTTTAAGGGTAAAGTTAGGGACAGGTGTGGTGGTGTGAGTAAGTTTAAGGGTAAAGTTAGGGACAGGTGTGGTGGTGTGGGTAAGTTTAAGGGTAAAGGTATGGACAGGTGTGGTGGTGTGAGTAAGTTTAAGGGTAAAGTTAGGGACAGGTGTGGTGGTGTGGGTAAGTTTAAGGGTAAAGTTATGGACAGGTGTGGTGGTGTGAGTAAGTTTAAGGGTAAAGTTAGGTACAGGTGTGGTGTGGGTAAGTTTAAGGGTAAAGTTAGGTACAGGTGTGGTGTGGGTAAGTTTAAGGGTAAAGTTATGGACAGGTGTGGTGGTGTGAGTAATTTTAAGGGTAAAGTTAGGTACAGGTGTGGTGGTGTGAGTAAGTTTAAGGGTAAAGTTAGGTACAGGTGTGGTGTGGGTAAGTTTAAGGGTAAAGTTATGGACAGGTGTGGTGGTGTGAGTAAGTTTAAGGGTAAAGTTAGGTACAGGTGTGGTGTGGGTAAGTTTAAGGGTAAAGTTAGGTACAGGTGTGGTGTGGGTAAGTTTAAGGGTAAAGTTATGGACAGGTGTGGTGGTGTGAGTAAGTTTAAGGGTAAAGTTAGGTACATGTGTGGTGGTGTGAGTAAGTTTAAGGGTAAAGTTAGGTACAGGTGTGGTGTGGGTAAGTTTAAGGGTAAAGTTATGGACAGGTGTGGTGGTGTGAGTAAGTTTAAGGGTTTTTCTTTTTCAACTACTCCTGAACTGCTGGAAGTTGTAAACACTGAGTTGAGTAACACTCCTCGTCCTGTAGAAAAGCTGTCGTTAAAAGAACATTAAATATTTTGGCTCTTTTTGGGATTTTTTGCCCAGGAGTGTATATTAGATTACTTTAAAGAAACAAAATCCACAGTTTACACCAAAAGCAGCACGTAAATAATGATAATGATCACTAATTATAATTAAAATAATAAAGAATGAGAGTTGTTTATTTAAAGTTATAGTAGTTTCCTAAAATTAAAAGTTATCCTGACCACTTACTGACCGACCGACTTACTTTCTTCCATTCTTTTCAATACAATGAAAGTGAATGGTGACCATTGCCTGATTATTCCTTTCTTATTGTTTCTTACAGATATGATATATGATATGATATGTTATTATATGATATGATATGATATGATATGATATGACATGATATGATATATGATATGATATGATATGATATGATATGATATGATATATATGTTATGATATGATATGATATGATATTATATGATATATTATATGATATGATATGATATGATATGATATGATATGTTATGATATGATATATGTTATATGATATATGTATATGATATGATATGATATGATATGATATGATATGATATGATATATGATATATTGTATATGATATGATATATGATGTATGATATGTGATGTATATGATTTATGATATATGATATGAAATGAAATGAAATGATAAATTATATATGATATATGATATATGATATATGATATATGATATGATATATGATATATGATATATGATATATGATATATGATATATGATATGATATATGATATACAATATATGATATGATATGATACATGAGATATGATATGATATCATATGATATGATATATATGATATGATATGATATGATATGTTATGTTAAATGATATGATATGATATGATATGATATGAAATATGATATATGATATATGATATGATGTATGGGATATGATAAGATATATGATATGATATGATATATATGATATGATATTATATGATAAGATATATGATATGATATTTATATATATATGATATATGATATGATATATATGATATATATGATATATGATATGATATGATATGATATGATATGATATTATATGATATGATATGATATGATATATGATATATGATATATGAAATGAAATATATGATAGGATATATATGATTATATGATATATGATATATATGATATATGATATATACATCATATATGATATATGATATGATATGATATGAAATATGATATATGATATGTATGATATATGTGTGGGTAAGTTTAAGGGTAGAGTTAGGGACAGGTGTGGTGGTGTGGGTAAGTTTAGGGGTAAAGTTAGGGACAGGTGTGAGTAAGTTTAAGGGTAAAGTTAGGGACAGGTGTGGTGGTGTGAGTAAGTTTAAGGGTAGAGTTAGGGACAGGTGTGGTGGTGTGAGTAAGTTTAAGGGTAAAGTTAGGGACAGGTGTGGTGGTGTGGGTAAGTTTAAGGGTAGAGTTAGGGACAGGTGTGGTGGTGTGAGTAAGTTTAAGGGTAAAGTTAGGGACAGGTGTGGTGGTGTGAGTAAGTTTAAGGGTAGAGTTAGGGACAGGTGTGGTGGTGTGGGTAAGTTTAAGGGTAGAGTTAGGGACAGGTGTGGTGGTGTGGGTAAGTTTAAGGGTAGAGTTAGGGACAGGTGTGGTGGTGTGAGTAAGTTTAAGGGTAAAGTTAGAGACAGGTGTGGTGGTGTGGGTAAGTTTAAGGGTAAAGTTAGGGACAGGTGTGGTGGTGTGGGTAAGTTTAAGGGTAGAGTTAGAGACAGGTGTGGTGGTGTGGGTAAGTTTAAGGGTAGAGTTAGGGACAGGTGTGGTGGTGTGGGTAAGTTTAAGGGTAGAGTTAGGGACAGGTGTGGTGGTGTGAGTAAGTTTAAGGGTAAAGTTAGAGACAGGTGTGGTGGTGTGGGTAAGTTTAAGGGTAAAGTTAGGGACAGGTGTGGTGGTGTGAGTAAGTTTAAGGGTAAAGTTAGGGACAGGTGTGGTGGTGTGGGTAAGTTTAAGGGTAAAGTTAGGGACAGGTGTGGTGGTGTGGGTAAGTTTAAGGGTAAAGTTAGGGACAGGTGTGTTGGTGTGAGTAAGTTTAAGGGTAGAGTTAGGGACAGGTGTGGTGGTGTGGGTAAGTTTAGGGGTAAATTTAGGGACAGGTGTGGTGGTGTGTGTAAGTTTAGGGGTAAAGTTAGGGACAGGTGTGATGGTGTGGGTAAGTTTAGGGGTAAAGTTAGGGACAGGTGTGGTGGTGTGAGTAAGTTTAAGGGTAAAGTTAGGGACAGGTGTGGTGCGTGTGGGTAAGTTTAGGGGTAAAGTTAGGGACAGGTGTGATGGTGTGGGTAAGTTTAGGGGTAAAGTTAGGCGACAGGTGTGGTGGTGTGGGTAAGTTTAAGGGTAGAGTTAGGGACAGGTGTGGTGGTGTGAGTAAGTTTAAGGGTAAAGTTAGGGACAGGTGTGGTGGTGTGGGTAAGTTTAAGGGTACAGTTAGGGGACAGGTGTGGTGGTGTGGGTAAGTTTAAGTGTAAAGTTAGGGACAGGTGTGGTGGTGTGAGTAAGTTTAAGGGTAGAGTTAGGGACAGGTGTGGTGGTGTGGGTAAGTTTAGGGGTAAAGTTAGGGACAGGTGTGGTGGTGTGGGTAAGTTTAGGGGTAAAGTTAGGGACAGGTGTGGTGGTGTGAGTAAGTTTAGGGGTAAAGTTAGGGACAGGTGTGGTGGTGTGGGTAAGTTTAGGGGTAAAGTTAGGGACAGGTCTGGTGGTGTGGGTAAGTTTAGGGGTAAAGTTAGGGACAGGTGTGGTGGTGTGAGTAAGTTTAAGGGTAAAGTTAGGGACAGGTCTGGTGGTGTGGGTAAGTTTAGGGGTAAAGTTAGGGACAGGTGTGGTGGTGTGAGTAAGTTTAAGGGTAAAGTTAGGGACAGGTGTGGTGGTGTGAGAAAGTTTAAGGGTAAAGTTAGGGACAGGTGTGGTGGTGTGAGTAAGTTTAAGGGTAAAGTTAGGGACAGGTGTGGTGGTGTGTGTAAGTTTAAGGGTAAAGTTAGGGACAGGTGTGGTGGTGTGAGTAAGTTTAAGGGTAAAGTTAGGGACAGGTGTGGTGTTGTGGGTAAGTTTAAGGGTAAAGTTAGGTACAGGTGTGGTGGTGTGAGTAAGTTTAAGGGTAAAGTTAGGGACAGGTGTGGTGGTGTGGGTAAGTTTAAGGGTAAAGTTAGGGACAGGTGTGGTGGTGTGAGTAAGTTTAAGGGTAAAGTTCGTGACAGGTGTGTGGTGTGAGTAAGTTTAAGGGTAAAGTTAGGGACAGGTGTGGTGGTGTGAGTAAGTTTAAGGGTAAAGTTAGGGACAGGTGTGGTGGTGTGGGTAAGTTTAAGGGTAAAGTTAGGGACAGGTGTGGTGGTGTGAGTAAGTTTAAGGGTAAAGTTAGAGACAGGTGTGGTGGTGTGGGTAAGTTTAAGGGTAAAGTTAGGGACAGGTGTGGTGGTGTGTGTAAGTTTAAGGCTAAAGTTAGGGACAGGTGTGGTGGTGTGAGTAAGTTTAAGGGTAAAGTTAGGGACAGGTGTGGTGGTGTGAGTAAGTTTAAGGGT
Source organism: Gobio occitaniae (assembly GCA_033150135.1). Taxonomy (NCBI): domain Eukaryota; kingdom Metazoa; phylum Chordata; class Actinopteri; order Cypriniformes; family Gobionidae; genus Gobio; species Gobio occitaniae. The sequence continues at coordinate 223,507 of JARQWZ010001180.1, read as the reverse complement.
AAAGTTAGGGACAGGTGTGGTGGTGTGTGAAAGTTTAAGGGTAAAGTTAGGTACAGGTGTGGTGGTGTGGGTAAGTTTAAGGGTAAAGTTAGGGACAGGTGTGGTGGTGTGGGTAAGTTTAAGGGTAAAGTTAGGGACAGGTGTGGTGGTGTGAGTAAGTTTAAGGGTAAAGTTAGGGACAGGTGTGGTGGTGTGAGTAAGTTTAAGGGTAAAGTAAGGGACAGGTGTGGTGGTATGGGTAAGTTTAAGGGTAAAGTTAGATACAGGTGTGGTGGTGTGGGTAAGTTTAAGGGTAAAGTTAGGGACAGGTTTGGTGGTGTTGGTAAGTTTAAGGGTAAAGTTAGGGACAGGTGTGGTGGTGTGAGTAAGTTTAAGGGTAAAGTTAGGGACAGGTGTGGTGGTGTGAGTAAGTTTAAGGGTAAAGTTAGGGACAGGTGTGGTGGTGTGAGTAAGTTTAAGGGTAAAGTTAGGGACAGGTGTGGGTGGTGTGGGTAAGTTTAAGGGTAAAGTTAGAGACAGGTGTGGTGGTGTGAGTAAGTTTAAGGGTAAAGTTAGATACAGGTGTGGTGGTGTGGGTAAGTTTAAGGGTAAAGTTAGAGACAGGTGTGGTGGTGTGAGTAAGTTTAAGGGTAAAGTTAGATACAGGTTTGGTGGTGTGGGTAAGTTTAAGGGTAAAGTTAGAGACAGGTGTGGTGGTGTGAGTAAGTTTAAGGGTAAAGTTAGATACAGGTGTGGTGGTGTGGGTAAGTTTAAGGGTAAAGTTAGAGACAGGTGTGTGTGGTGTGGGTAAGTTTAAGGGTAAAGTTAGGGACAGGTGTGGTGGTGTGGGTAAGTTTAAGGGTAAAGTTAGGGACAGGTGTGGTGGTGTGGGTAAGTTTAAGGGTAAAGTTAGGGACAGGTGTGGTGGTGTGGGTAAGTTTAAGGGTAAAGTTAGGGACAGGTGTGGTGGTGTGAGTAAGTTTAAGGGTAAAGTTAGAGACAGGGTGTGGTGGTGTGGGTAAGTTTAAGGGTAGAGTTAGGGACAGGTTTGGTGGTGTGAGTAAGTTTAAGGGTAAAGTTAGGGACAGGTGTGGTGGTGTGAGTAAGTTTAAGGGTAAAGTTAGGGACAGGTGTGGTGGTGTGGGTAAGTTTAAGGGTAAAGTTAGGGACAGGTGTGGTGGTGTGTGTAAGTTTAAGGGTAAAGTTAGGGACAGGTGTGGTGGTGTGAGTAAGTTTAAGGGTAAAGTTAGGGACAGGTGTGGTGGTGTGGGTAAGTTTAAGGGTAAAGTTAGAGACAGGTGTGGTGGTGTGGGTAAGTTTAAGGGTAGAGTTAGGGACAGGTTTGGTGGTGTGAGTAAGTTTAAGGGTAAAGTTAGGGACAGGTGTGGTGGTGTGAGTAAGTTTAAGGGTAAAGTTAGGGACAGGTGTGGTGGTGTGGGTAAGTTTAAGGGTAAAGTTAGGGACAGGTCTGGTGGTGTGGGTAAGTTTAGGGGTAAAGTTAGGGACAGGTGTGGTGGTGTGAGTAAGTTTAAGGGTAAAGTTAGGGACAGGTGTGGTGGTGTGAGAAAGTTTAAGGGTAAAGTTAGGGACAGGTGTGGTGGTGTGAGTAAGTTTAAGGGTAAAGTTAGGGACAGGTGTGGTGGTGTGTGTAAGTTTAAGGGTAAAGTTAGGGACAGGTGTGGTGGTGTGAGTAAGTTTAAGGGTAAAGTTAGGGACAGGTGTGGTGTTGTGGGTAAGTTTAAGGGTAAAGTTAGGTACAGGTGTGGTGGTGTGAGTAAGTTTAAGGGTAAAGTTAGGGACAGGTGTGGTGGTGTGGGTAAGTTTAAGGGTAAAGTTAGGGACAGGTGTGGTGGTGTGAGTAAGTTTAAGGGTAAAGTTCGTGACAGGTGTGTGGTGTGAGTAAGTTTAAGGGTAAAGTTAGGGACAGGTGTGGTGGTGTGAGTAAGTTTAAGGGTAAAGTTAGGGACAGGTGTGGTGGTGTGGGTAAGTTTAAGGGTAAAGTTAGGGACAGGTGTGGTGGTGTGAGTAAGTTTAAGGGTAAAGTTAGAGACAGGTGTGGTGGTGTGGGTAAGTTTAAGGGTAAAGTTAGGGACAGGTGTGGTGGTGTGTGTAAGTTTAAGGCTAAAGTTAGGGACAGGTGTGGTGGTGTGAGTAAGTTTAAGGGTAAAGTTAGGGACAGGTGTGGTGGTGTGAGTAAGTTTAAGGGTAAAGTTAGGGACAGGGTGTGGTGGTGTGTGAAAGTTTAAGGGTAAAGTTAGGTACAGGTGTGGTGGTGTGGGTAAGTTTAAGGGTAAAGTTAGGGACAGGTGTGGTGGTGTGGGTAAGTTTAAGGGTAAAGTTAGGGACAGGTGTGGTGGTGTGAGTAAGTTTAAGGGTAAAGTTAGGGACAGGTGTGGTGGTGTGAGTAAGTTTAAGGGTAAAGTAAGGGACAGGTGTGGTGGTATGGGTAAGTTTAAGGGTAAAGTTAGATACAGGTGTGGTGGTGTGGGTAAGTTTAAGGGTAAAGTTAGGGACAGGTTTGGTGGTGTTGGTAAGTTTAAGGGTAAAGTTAGGGACAGGTGTGGTGGTGTGAGTAAGTTTAAGGGTAAAGTTAGGGACAGGTGTGGTGGTGTGAGTAAGTTTAAGGGTAAAGTTAGGGACAGGTGTGGTGGTGTGAGTAAGTTTAAGGGTAAAGTTAGGGACAGGTGTGGTGGTGTGGGTAAGTTTAAGGGTAAAGTTAGAGACAGGTGTGGTGGTGTGAGTAAGTTTAAGGGTAAAGTTAGATACAGGTGTGGTGGTGTGGGTAAGTTTAAGGGTAAAGTTAGAGACAGGTGTGGTGGTGTGAGTAAGTTTAAGGGTAAAGTTAGATACAGGTTTGGTGGTGTGGGTAAGTTTAAGGGTAAAGTTAGAGACAGGTGTGGTGGTGTGAGTAAGTTTAAGGGTAAAGTTAGATACAGGTGTGGTGGTGTGGGTAAGTTTAAGGGTAAAGTTAGAGACAGGTGTGGTGGTGTGGGTAAGTTTAAGGGTAAAGTTAGGGACAGGTGTGGTGGTGTGGGTAAGTTTAAGGGTAAAGTTAGGGACAGGTGTGGTGGTGTGGGTAAGTTTAAGGGTAAAGTTAGGGACAGGTGTGGTGGTGTGGGTAAGTTTAAGGGTAAAGTTAGGGACAGGTGTGGTGGTGTGAGTAAGTTTAAGGGTAAAGTTAGAGACAGGTGTGGTGGTGTGGGTAAGTTTAAGGGTAGAGTTAGGGACAGGTTTGGTGGTGTGAGTAAGTTTAAGGGTAAAGTTAGGGACAGGTGTGGTGGTGTGAGTAAGTTTAAGGGTAAAGTTAGGGACAGGTGTGGTGGTGTGGGTAAGTTTAAGGGTAAAGTTAGGGACAGGTGTGGTGGTGTGTGTAAGTTTAAGGGTAAAGTTAGGGACAGGTGTGGTGGTGTGAGTAAGTTTAAGGGTAAAGTTAGGGACAGGTGTGGTGGTGTGGGTAAGTTTAAGGGTAAAGTTAGAGACAGGTGTGGTGGTGTGGGTAAGTTTAAGGGTAGAGTTAGGGACAGGTTTGGTGGTGTGAGTAAGTTTAAGGGTAAAGTTAGGGACAGGTGTGGTGGTGTGAGTAAGTTTAAGGGTAAAGTTAGGGACAGGTGTGGTGGTGTGGGTAAGTTTAAGGGTAAAGTTAGGGACAGGTGTGGTGGTGTGTGTAAGTTTAAGGGTAAAGTTAGGGACAGGTGTGGTGGTGTGAGTAAGTTTAAGGGTAAAGTTAGGGACAGGTGTGGTGGTGTGGGTAAGTTTAAGGGTAAAGTTAGGGACAGGTGTGGTGGTGTGAGTAAGTTTAAGGGTAAAGTTAGGGACAGGTGTGGTGGTGTGTGTAAGTTTAAGGGTAAAGTTAGGGACAGGTGTGGTGGTGTGAGTAAGTTTAAGGGTAAAGTTAGGGACAGGTGTGGTGGTGTGTGTAAGTTTAAGGGTAAAGTTAGGGACAGGTGTGGTGGTGTGAGTAAGTTTAAGGGTAAAGTTAGGGACAGGTGTGGTGGTGTGGGTAAGTTTAAGGGTAAAGTTAGGGACAGGTGTGGTGGTGTGAGTAAGTTTAAGGGTAAAGTTAGGGACAGGTGTGTGGTGTGAGTAAGTTTAAGGGTAAAGTTAGGGACAGGTGTGGTGGTGTGGGTAAGTTTAAGGGTAAAGTTAGGGACAGGTGTGGTGGTGTGGGTAAGTTTAAGGGTAAAGTTAGGGACAGGTGTGTGGTGTGAGTAAGTTTAAGGGTAAAGTTAGGGGACAGGTGTGGTGGTGTGGGTAAGTTTAAGGGTAAAGTTAGGGACAGGTGTGGTGGTGTGGGTAAGTTTAAGGGTAAAGTTAGGGACAGGTGTGGTGGTGTGAGTAAGTTTAAGGGTAAAGTTAGGGACAGGTGTGGTGGTGTGGGTAAGTTTAAGGGTAAAGTCAGGGACAGGTGTGGTGGTGTGAGTAAGTTTAAGGGTAAAGTTAGGGACAGGTGTGGTGGTGTGGGTAAGTTTAAGGGTAAAGTTAGTGACAGGTGTGGTGGTATGGGTAAGTTTAGGGGTAAAGTTAGGGACAGGTGTGGTGGTGTGGGTAAGTTTAAGGGTAAAGTTAGGGACAGGTGTGGTGGTGTGAGTAAGTTTAAGGGTAAAGTTAGGGACAGGTGTGGTGGTGTGAGTAAGTTTAAGGGTAAAGTTAGGGACAGGTGTGGTGGTGTGGGTAAGTTTAAGGGTAAAGTTAGGGACAGGTGTGGTGGTGTGAGTAAGTTTAAGGGTAAAGTTAGGGACAGGTGTGGTGGTGTGAGTAAGTTTAAGGGTAAAGTTAGGGACAGGTGTGGTGGTGTGAGTAAGTTTAAGGGTAAAGTTAGGGACAGGTTTGGTGGTGTGATTAAGTTTAAGGGTAAAGTTAGGTACAGGTGTGGTGGTGTGAGTAAGTTTAAGGGTAAAGTTAGGGACAGGTGTGGTGGTGTGGGTAAGTTTAAGGGTAAAGTTAGGGACAGGTGTGGTGGTGTGGGTAAGTTTAAGGGTAAAGTTAGTGACAGGTGTGGTGGTATGGGTAAGTTTAGGGGTAAAGTTAGGGACAGGTGTGGTGGTGTGGGTAAGTTTAAGGGTAAAGTTAGGGACAGGTGTGGTGGTGTGAGTAAGTTTAAGGGTAAAGTTAGGGACAGGTGTGGTGGTGTGAGTAAGTTTAAGGGTAAAGTTAGGGACAGGTGTGGTGGTGTGGGTAAGTTTTTGGGTAAAGTTAGGGACAGGTGTGGTGGTGTGAGTAAGTTTAAGGGTAAAGTTAGGGACAGGTGTGGTGGTGTGAGTAAGTTTAAGGGTAAAGTTAGGGACAGGTGTGGTGGTGTGAGTAAGTTTAAGGGTAAAGTTAGGGACAGGTGTGGTGGTGTGAGTAAGTTTAAGGGTAAAGTTAGGGACAGGTGTGGTGGTGTGAGTAAGTTTAAGGGTAAAGTTAGGGACAGGTGTGGTGGTGTGATTAAGTTTAAGGGTAAAGTTAGGGACAGGTGTGGTGGTGTGAGTAAGTTTAAGGGTAAAGTTAGGGACAGGTGTGGTGGTGTGAGTAAGTTTAAGGGTTTTTCTTTTTCAACTACTCCTGAACTATGATATGATATGATATAAGATATATGATATGATATTTATATATCTATGATATATGAAATGATATATATGATATATGACATATATGATATGATATATGATATGATATGATATGATATGATATGATATGATATGATATGATATGATATGATATATGATATGAAATATATGATAGGATATTTTAATGATTATATGATATATGATATGATATATGATATACAATATATTATATGATATATGAGATATGATATGATATATATGATATGATATGATATGATATGATATGATGATATGATATGATATGATATGAAATGAAATATGATATATGATATGATATATGGGATATGTTAAGATATATAATATTATATGATATATATGATATGATATTATATGATAAGATATATGATATGATATATGGGATATGATATGATATATGATATTTATATATATATGATATGATATATATGATATATGATATGATATGATATGATATGATATATGATATATATGATATGATATATATGATAGGATATATATGACATATGATATGATATATATGATATGATATATATAATAGGATATATATGATTATATGATAAATATGATATATGATATGATATATATGATATATGATATTTTATACAGCAAATTCCACAGAAGAAAGAATTGATGGTGAGTACACAGTGTTATTATCTGGATAACTATCCCTCCATTATTTGTGTAGAGATGTGCTTTAAGCAATCAAAAAAGCAAAATATGAAATGTGTATGAACTAATGCATAAAGGCTATATAGATGTTGTGTTATGACCAGAGATGTATAGTAACGAAGTAGAACTACTTCACTACTGTACTTAAGTACTAAAAGGCAGTATCTGTACTTTACTAGAGTATTATTTTTTTCTCCTACTTCCACTTTTACTTCAGTACATATTTTCGATGAGTTTAATACTTTTACTCCGATATTTTTTTTATGTGCTGCATCGTTACTCGTTACAATTATAAAAATGTTACGAATCATTCCTTTCCAAACCCACATTACCGCGCATGAGAGAGATCGCGAGAGAGAGAGCGCGCGAGAGAGAGCGCGCGAGAGAGCCCCGCGAGCGCGCATTCACTGTCTTTAAAACAACACGAGCGTCTTGCGCTCAAATTGCTCTCTATTTGTTTACATAGTTAATGTGCACTGTGAAGTAACATATACAAACAATGAACAGCTGTATTTTTATTAACTAAGATTAACAAAGATTAATAAATACAGTTACAAATGTATTGATCATGGTTAGTTCATGTTAGTTATTAGTCTAATACATTAACTAATGTAATGTTAACAAATCAAACCATATTGTAAAGTGTTACAAACAAATCATTTACTCAGAACACCTCTTGAAATGAGAATATAAGTGTGCTTACCCCATTTTTTTTAGTAAGAGTGGTTATAGTAAGATTTAATCATAATGAACTACAGTATTTTCAGGTTATTTATATGACAATATGTAGAAAAATGACCTACCAACATTGTGATTGTCCTTTAGCTTAATCATTTGAAATAATAAAAACAATATGATGTTCAAACTTTTGACTACTTTCTTTAATAACTACATAACACAATACTTGTACTTTTACTTTCAGTACTTGAGTAGTACATTTTAAAATAAACTACTTGCAATACTTAAGTACAAAAAATGTTGAATACTTTAGTACTTCTACTTAAGTGTGGTGCTTAAAGAGCACTTCAACTTCTACTCAAGTCACTTTTTTGATAAGGAACTTGTACTTTTACTCAAGTATGTGTCTCTAGTACTTTATACATCTCTGGTTATGACTAAATACAGACGTGAATCGACCCTAAGTCTGCCTTTTTTCCACTAGCAGTCTGTAAATCATTTGCTCAAAATGCAGAATGGCATGTAATTAAAAGCGGTAGTAACAGTGTTTACTGTGTTTTCCAGGAGTAATTAAACGGACTCAATCCCTTACTCAGGGAATCAGCGCTGACTGAGAGCTGCCCTAAACTAGCAGGACTTCTCCACACAGAACAATTTCTCCCTGTTCTTACTCCCTACATATTCCAACCACATGTAAAAGTATCCAAATATTTATGGAGACATCAGGTGTGCCAAAGATTTTTTTTATTATAGTGTTCAGGCTCTACTTTTAGCCCTTAACAACTGAAACACTGAGTATGTCAGGGACTAAAGGGAATGTAATTGTGATTTTTTTTCAATGGGAACATCCTTTAGAAGTGTTCCAAGAGGAAGCGACTGCGTTGCTATCGGTCAAAAGAAGAATATATGAGTACATTATGCATAAAGCCGGACCCCTGCTTCTCTTTAAAAACATTACACCTGGCCTGCTCTCCAGTTTCAGCTCGAGTATTTCCCTTCAGTGTAACTCAACACCCCGAGATCAACAGATGCCGGGGAAATTATAGCCAAACTACTCCACTGATGACTTCTGATAATTGCTGTTCTGTTCCACTTAAGATCTTGATTATAGGCTGACAGAAAAGAATGTGTGAGTTTCTCCAAACTAATATTTTGCTCATAATATATTGTTTATTGTTATATGCACTGTTTTATCATTTATAATATTAATGCTTTTGCGTGCAGATATGCAGGAAGATTTCAAATTAAGATCTTTAAAGGGTGTCCAATGCTATTTCATGCATTCTGATTATTTACACTGTTAAAGGTGCAGTATGTAAGTTTTTCACTTTACTAAAGCATAAGAGTAGCATATGTTTGCAGATATGAGGGAAACATGCTAAATTCACATGCAGTTTTTCTACTTTGAAATGTGTGTTCCGAGACTGAATGTCTGTTGTTGTGTTGGTCTGTGTGTTAACACACACCGCCGGTTTACCCAATAGTATTTCGACAGCACAGGTTGCCAGTTTGTGGAAAACACAGCGTATTTGCTGATGGAAGCAAACAAACTGGGTCTGAGATCGCAGATTCTACCGACCTCAAAAGCCTCGGCATCCAATCTTAAAATCTCTGAACGAGAGCATATTAAACACAGATAAATCAATTCAATTGTCCTCGAACTGGCAACCGAGTGAGCGTTGAGTCTGAGGAGGCGGGAAACAACGCTCTCCAATATATTGTGAATTTGAACTGCAGTACCTATTTCAACCACTAGCTCAATCCTACATACCGCACCTTTAAAGAGTTGATTCTCATGCTACCGTATTTTCCGGACTATAAGGCGCACTTTTTTCATAGTTTGGCTGATCCTGCGACTTATAGTCAGGTGCTTCTTATATATCAAAATTAATTCATACTGACTGACAAGAGAAAACATTTACATTTACGCTCTATGCTGCTCCTGTAGCCTAACCCCTGAAAACATTAGCTGAAAACTGAAAAACTGTTAACTGAAATATTAACTTAAAGACAACTGAGAAAGCCGGAATGCAAAAAAAATGGCCCCCAAAAGAAAATCCTATTCTGCAGATTACAAACCGCATGTAGTAAAACATGCAGCTGAAAGCGGTAATCGAGCAGCAGAAAGAAAGTTTGCAGTGAGAGAGAGAAGCTTGTGAGGAACTGGCGAAAAGCAGAGGTTACTTTAACTGTAATGAAGAAAACAAAGAAAGCTAATCATGCAACGCAACCTTCTCTCTATGCGACTTATAGTCCAGTACTTATTTATGTTTTTTTCCTCCTCATGACGCTCATTTACTCCGGAGCGACTTATAGTCCGGAAAATACGGTTATCATGGCCAAAATGTCAAAAAACGAATTGGACGTATGACAGTATTTCTGTGCCAAATACACTCAGGATTCAAACAAGTTTTTTTTTTAGTACGGCCCTGTATGATGTCATAAAGGGCGGAACTCCTTATATGGGCACTTCTCCCGGATGAGGGAGAATATAAATATGATAAACTAAAGACTCTTGGGAGATATGAAGGATCAACACTACTCTAGGGATACTCAAGATTAACACCAGACTGTGTGTGTGTGTGTGTGTGTGTGTGTGTGTGTGTGTGTGTGTGTGTGTGTGTGTGTGTGTGTGTGTGTGTGTGTGTGAAGGATCAACACTACTCTACAGATACTCAAGACTAACACGAGTGTGTGTTATGCTGAAGTTTATTACTTTGAATGTTCATTTTACATGCTCAGCGTTGAACATTTTTCATAGACGGCACAAAACCCAAAGCTGTAAATCAGATTAGGAATCAATTTCCATTTGTAAAGTTATACAAGTTTTCGAATCAAGAGGAAAAAAAAAAACCTGTGGAAAGTTCATATAAAAAAGTGTGGAGCTTTATTTAAGCTCAGGAGTGTTGACCTTGGCTCCACACGCCTGTCAGGAGCTATACATCACAATTCCTGGAAAATAGATTGATTAGCAGCGCTACTGTAAGAAAATCCCTGATAGAATATAAAAACGTTGGATGCTGGGATGCATGGAGCTCTAGGTTTGTGTTTAATGAAATAAGTTCCAGACATTGTTGAGCATTGCCTCCCTCAGTCCGTGCTGTCCTCTGTGGTTGAGTTTGGAGCCACACCCAGGCCGGCCATTGGCTCAGAGCTGCCATGAGGACATTTAAACGGTTTGAAGGCAGAGCGCTGGAGGACTCTGGGACAGCTCTGGTCAGGAACAGGTGCTGTGGTGACCGTGGTCAGTCAGTGAGCTGGGATATTACTGAGGAAGGGGATATTCTGGGGTAAGGCTTCTGCAGCTTCTCACTGTTTTACTGACATTACATTATGTTATGATGTTTGTGAGGGTAGATGTAATGCATTGTTTTCTAATTTCCCAATTCTTGATTATTATGAATATTTAACATGTTTTGACTGGTAACTGTATTTTATGATACAATCTAAATAACTAGTTTTATTAAAGTGAATTTCTTTTAAATGTCTGAATCACAATTTTTCCCTATTTTAGTAACTGCTAAAGACCAATATTTAACAAAGATGCATTACATTGATCAAAAGTGATAGTAAAGAGTAAAGACAAAAATATTTGAACTTTCTATTCATTAAAAAAATCCTGAAACTACATTCAAATAAAAAACTGTTACTTTAAATTTCACAATATTACTGTATTTTGATCAAATATGTTAAATTACCGACAAACTTTTGAATGGTGTGTAAATATATATTATATTGAGCCTTGACCTGTTAATATAATAAACTTTAATGTAATATAATCTGTAATGTGACCCCAGAGCTCAACAGCAGTGCTGCGTCTCACGGGTATATCTGTGGCATTGTATGGGTCAAAATTATCCATTTTTCTTTTATGCCAAAAATCATGAGGATATTAAGATCATGTTCCATGAAGATATTTGGTCAATGTTCATATCATAAATGTATTATTAGTAGTAATATGCATTGCTAAGGACTTCATTTGGACAACTGTAAAGGAGATTTTCTCAATATTTAGATGTTTTTGCACCCTTAGATGTTCAAATATTGTCCTATCCTAACAAACCATACATCAGTGAGAGATGATTTATTCAGATGAAGATGATCTGTACATCTCCCTTATGACTGGTGATGAGCTGCAGGGTCACACATATTCATGCTCGGTGCTAAGAACCGTATGTTTAATTTTTGGATAAATATTGAAAGCATTGACAGTGATTCATATTTGTCATTTGGGACAATAATCTCTGGTTTAAAAGTACAAACAGCTTCATTTCTCAATAGTGCTCAATGAGAGAGTTGATTCATAAATCTAGTACAGCGATGGGTGTCCCGTCTTGACAGGAGAACATGTGTGCGGACAGGCACACAGAGGAACACATGCTGAAGTCAGGTGCGGTGCAGGGAGACACATTTGATTTGTACATTTGTTTTTGTTTTGTTATAGTTTTAAATAGACCACACCCCCCCCCCCCCCAAACAAATTATTATTTTATATGAATTAAAAAATATTTGATATTACCTTGCATTGTGTGTTGATACAATACCTTCATACCTGCTATAACAGAAAAAACACACTCTAAAAATGCCGGGTTGTTTTAGCCCAGTGATTGGGTTAAATGTTTGCCCAACCTGCTGGGTAGTTTTATGTAACTCAAATATTGTTTAACAATTACTGTATGGCTGGCTTAAAATGAACCCAAAGTGTGTTGGATATTAAAAATCAGACATAATTACTAGAGGCAACAATAATAATCAAAAGGTGAACATTTATTAATATGCAATTTAATAAGTGTTTATTGCTAATTATAATAAATTAAACTTAATAATGTTAATAATGTTCATTTATTAAACATATTAATAAATGTTAATATCCAACATATTTTGGGTTCATTTTAAGCGAGAAATACAGTATTTAAACAATAGTTGAGTTCAATAAAACTACCCAGCAGGCTGGGCAAACATTTAACCCAAACACTGGGCTAAAACAACCCATTCACTGGGCTAAAACAACCCAATAACTGGGCTAAAACAACCCAATCACTGGGCTAAAACAACCCATTCACTGGGCTAAAACAACCCAACCGCTGGGCTAAAACGACCCAACTGCTGGGCTAAAACAACCCATTTACTGGGTTAAAACAACCCAACCACTGGGCTAAAACAACTCATTTACTGGGTTAAAACAACCCAACCACTGTGCTAAAACAACCCAACTGGCTGGGCTAAAACAACCAACCACTGGGTTAAAAAAAACAACAACTAATCTCTGGGCTAAAACAACCAAATCACTGGGTTAAAACAGCCCAACCACTGTGCTAAAACAACCCAACTGGCTGGGCTAAAACAACCCAACCACTTGACTAAAACAACCAACCACTGGGTTAAAAACAAAAACTAATCTCTGGGCTAAAACAACCCAATTACTGGGTTAAAACAACCCAACCACTGGGCTAAAACAACCAACCACTGGGTTAAAACAACCCAACAGCTGGGCTTAAATAACCCAATCACTGGGTTTGACTTTTTTCAACCCGTGGTTTGTTTTTAACGCAATATTTTATATATCTTCAGATCTATGGATGTCAAATCTCCATTTGCTGCTCATTCCATCTCCACACTCTAAAAAATGCTGGGTTAAAAACACCCAAGTTGGGTTGAAACTGGACTAACCCAGCAATTGGGTTGTTTTAACCCTGCGAATGGGTCGTTTTAACACATCGGTTGGGTTAAATGTTTGCTTAAAACAACCCAACTGCTGGGCTAAAACAACCCAACCGCTGGGTTAAAAAAAACCAACCGCTGGGTTATAACAAACCAATCACTGGGTTTGACTTTTTTCAACCCTTGGTTTGTTTTTAACGCGATATTTTATATATCTTCAGATCTATGGATGTCAAATCTCCATTTCCTGCTCATTCCATCTCCACACTCTAAAAAATGCTGGGTTAAAAACAACCCAAGTTGGGTTGAAAATGGACTAACCCAGTAATAGGGTTGTTTTAACACAGCGAATGGGTCGTTTTAAAGCATGGGTTGGGTTAAATGTTTGCTTAAAACAACCCAATCGCTAGGTTAGTCCATTTTCAACCCAACTTGGGTTATTTTTAACCCAGCATTTTTTTTTAGAGTGCATGTTTTATTAGAGGCATATGCGTAGTCCTTAATCTACTCGGACCGCAGGAAGATCTGAGCAACATCCCCTCGTCTGCCAGATTAGGAGGAGCCGCTACTGTGTTGGCTTCAGGTATTATCAGAAGCCCAGATCAGATGAACAGCAGATGTTGCACAGCCCACTGGAGGTTTACTATGGGCTGTCTGCACGTCACACATTACAGGCTAGCAGAATCAGCTCTGGGCATCTGAGAGATCCTCTGAGGCTGCTGTGGTTTCTCTCCCCACTGGAGCTCACACGGAGGACAGGAAATGAGGCTGTACCTAGACTTAAGCTTAATTGCTTTCAGCTCTCATCAGCTGAAGAGCAAAGGGGAAAATCACTAGTGCTGCATGTTTGCGGCTCACAGTCTGCACTCCTCACCTCTCCGCCTCTTCTCGCTCTGCATCGCTGAATCTCCTTCCTAATGCTGCGACTGGGGCTTCAGAAGCGGAGGAACAGACTGTCTTTGTCTTCTTCCTAATGTGTCTCAGGAGAGGAGAGGGCACAGTCTGGCTCTCTGTTTTCCCGCCCTCAACCTCACTTAATTTATTCCCCTCTCAGAATGTGATTTATGCCGTTCACAGTCTGTTTGTATGCCTTATTGCTTGTAGGTCTTTGCCCTTGTAGTTCCTAAAAGCCATGAATAAGTCCCAGTCACAGCGCTGAAAGATTGTGTGTGGACTTGGTGTTGAGATCCGACAGAAAGCAGCCGAGGGCCACTTAGGGCCCCTGCCCCCTGCATCTCTTCTCTCTGGAAGCCGGCTCTTGTTCAGCTGCTGGGATTTCATTGGGCACGGCTCGCTGAATCGCTCACTGGGTAAAGAAATGTTCAAATGTTTTGGATATCCTCTTGTAAAACTAAGGAGATTCTTGAATGTTCTACACTGCACATAAAATAAGACTTATTCTTATATCTTCTTATGATTATATTTTTATTAGCAATGTTTATGATGAAAACAATTCTTACACTCTAAAAAATGTTGGGTTGAAAATGGACAAACCCAGCTATTGGGTTGTTTTATCCCAGTGAATGGGATATGTTTATTAAATGAACATTATTAATACGTTTAATGAATAATAATTAGTAATACATATTTATTAAATTGCGTATTAATAAATGTTCACCTTTTGATTATTATTGTTGCCTCTAGTAATTATGTGTCTGATTTTTAATTTCCACCCTATTTTGGGTTCATTTTAAGCCAGCCATTTAGAGTCATTTAAAACAATAGTTGAGTTAAATAAAACTATCCAGCAGGTTGGGTAAACATTTAACAACTGCAGGGTTAAAACAACCCAATCGCTGGGCTAAAACAACCTAATTTCTGGGCTAAAACAACCCAATCGCTGGGCTAAAACATTCCAATTGCTGGGCTAAAACAACCTAATCTCTGGGCTAAAACAACCCAATCACTGGGCTAAAACATCCCAACTGCTGGGCTAAAACATCCCAACTGCTGGGCTAAAACAACCCAATCACTGGGCTAAAACATCCCAACTGCTGGGCTAAAACAACCTAATCTCTGGGCTAAAACAACCCAATCACTGGGCTAAAACATCCCAATCGCTGGGTTAGAACAACCTAATTTCTGGGCTAAAACAACCTAATTTCTGGGCTAAAACAACCCAACCGCTGGGCTAAAACAACCTAATTTCTGGGCTAAAACAACCCAATCACTGGGCTAAAACAACCCATTCGCTGGGCTAAAACATCTCAACTGCTGCTATAAAACAACCCAATCACTGGGCTAAAACATCCCAACTGCTGGGCTAAAACAACCCAATCACTGGGCTAAAACATCCCAATGATTGGGCTAAAACAACCCAACCGCTGGGTTAAAACGACCCAATCACTGGGCTAAAACAACCCAATCACTGGGCTAAAACATCCTAATCACTGGGTTAACACAACCCAATCACTGGGCTAAAACATCCCAACTGCTGGGCTAAAACAACCCAATCACTGGGCTAAAACAACCCAATCACTGGGCTTAAACTTCCCAATCACTGGGCTAAAACATCCCAACTACTGGGCTAAAACAACCCAATCACTGGGCTAAAACATCCCAACTACTGGGTTAAAACAACCCAATCACTGGGCTAAAACATCCCAATCACTGGGCTAAAACAACCCAATCACTGAGCTAAAACAACCCAATCACTGGGCTAAAACATCCCAATCACTGGGCTAAAACTAAAACATCCCAACTGCTGGGTTAAAACAACCCAATCACTGGGCTAAAACATCCCAATCACTGGGCTAAAACAACCCAATCACTGAGCTAAAACATCCCAATCACTGGGCTAAAACAACCCAATCACTGGGCTAAAACATCCTAATCACTGGGTTAACACAACCCAATCACTGGGCTAAAACAACCCAATCACTGGGCTAAAACATCCTAATCACTGGGTTAACACAACCCAATCACTGGGCTAAAACATCCCAACTGCTGGGCTAAAACAACCCAATCACTGGGCTAAAACAACCCAATCACTGGGCTAAAACATCCCAATCACTGGGCTAAAACATCCCAACTACTGGGCTAAAACAACCCAATCACTGGGCTAAAACATCCCAACTACTGGGTTAAAACAACCCAATCACTGGGCTAAAACATCCCAATCACTGGGCTAAAACAACCCAATCACTGAGCTAAAACAACCCAATCACTGGGCTAAAACATCCCAATCACTGGGCTAAAACTAAAACATCCCAACTGCTGGGTTAAAACAACCCAATCACTGGGCTAAAACATCCCAATCACTGGGCTAAAACAACCCAATCACTGAGCTAAAACATCCCAATCACTGGGCTAAAACTAAAACATCCCAACTGCTGGGCTAAAACAACCCAATCACTGGGCTAAAACAACCCAATCACTGGGCTAAAACAACCCAACCACTGGGCTTAAACAACCCAATCACTGGGTTTGTCCATTTTCAACCCCACTTGGGTTGTTTTTAACCCAGCATTTTTTAGAGTGTTATTCACTATTATTAATATGAATTATTCTTGATATCTTATACTAACATACACTATATATATATATATATATATATATATATATATATATATATATATATATATATATATATATATATATATATATATATATATATATATATATAATTGTTCTTTTATTTGCAGTGTAGCCCATTGGGTGAGAATCATGAGATTAAAAAAAGATGTTGACTTCCACGAGAATGTGCTCAGACATTTGTACGTCATGCACTGGCCAGTTTCATGCCAAATGTGGGCAATAAGTATTGTGTGGTTTTTGCCGCGCAATTGGTATTGTCTCTTCAATTACTGTGACAGAAACAGAGCATCTTCTTTATAGTGTGTTTATGTGTGTGCATGCAGACTCAAACATCCCCTCCGTAGCTGTGGAAGAAGAAAGCTGGCAGGCTTTCCCAGTGTCCTCTCCAAGATAAATAAAAGAGCCAAAAGAAACGGCGCACATGAAATAAAAGCCTCTGACAGAAAGCAATAAACGAGACCCTCAAAGGGCCTTGCAGCTCTAGTGTGTGTGTGGCGTCTGGGCCTGTGATGTGGGCCAGGGCAGGACGGTCATGGACCCCAAAACTGCACCATCCCATCTCATTAACATCAGCGAGGCACTGAGGTCATGAGAGACTCCGTGATTAAGTGTTTAATATTACCAGTGAGTCAAGGACACTTATTTTGATATATCAATTAGAAGAGAGGAAAATACTTTGTTCCAGTGTGAATCACAGATGTGAATCTACATAAAAACACTGGCATTATTCCCCCAAATGTGGAGCTCAACAGCAGTGCTGCGTCTCACGGGTATATCTGTGGCGTTTATGGGTCAAAATGATCCATTTTTCTTTTATGCCAAAAATCATGAGGATATTAAGATCATGTTCCATGAAGATATTTGGTCAATGTTCATATCATAAATGTATTATTAGTAGTAATATGCATTGCTAAGGACTTCATTTGGACAACTTTAAAGGAGATTTTCTAAATATTTTGATGTTTTTGCACCCTCAGATTCCAGATGTTCAAATATTGTCCTATCCTAACAAACCATAAATCGATCCTTATGACTGTTTTTTTTGGTCCAGGGTCTGCTTAACAGACCTGAACGATTTCAAATAACTGATTTGTTATGTGGTTATTGTTTTATTTGTGCTATTGATGTTTTGAAAGTTGCTATTATTGCACATTTATTGATATACAGCTGGAATATATTGGCTGGACGAGCCGTTTTGTATTTAGTGAATGATTCATATTGCTTTAATCGTTTTTTTAAAGGTTTTTATTTGGAAAATTGCAAACACAAAATGAAAGGCTTCTCAGACTAATGCAATAGCCGTCCACATCTGCGAAAGAGAATCTGTCAGAAACAGCCGCCAGCACTGTTTTCTTCTCAGTTGGTTGATCCGTACGGCATGAGCTCCAGATTCTTCTGTGCTTCTGTTCACATTTTTATCTCGGTCCTGAGGGAGTGCTCGGTCTTCTCATTTCAGCATTTCTGCCATTCCACATCTGCTTCTGGACTTTGTTGTGTGTTGTTCCGTGTTTATATTTAAGCGCCGCATCCGCAAAGATTTTCATAATGTTCAAAACAAGGTGTGGAGTGAATCAATTCAATGACACTGAGTTACGGGGTGCGATGTGGTGCTATTTCTAAGCCGTTTCCGTTTATCCCAGTGTTGTGATTGATAAAAAGGACATCATTTAAATCCATAAAGAATGAGTGGCCTTTATTAATCTGTTGTTCATAGATCATGCAGTGTCAGTGAAACTCTCCGGCTGGGTTTGAGGTCCTGTGGGCTCACAGGGGCTCTGGCCTTTGCATTGCATAATGGCGTCATCTACAGGTGTTTATGCATCTATATCCAAGTTCTATATGCAGTATATCTACAACACTCATTTAAATTAGTTTTCTGATTTATATTTTTATTTATATGTGTGACCCTTGACCTCAACAGCAGTGGTGCGTCTCACGGGTATATCTGTGGCATTGTATGGGTCAAAATTATCCATTTTTCTTTTATGCCAAAAATCATTAGGATATTAAGATCATGTTCCATGAAGATATTTGGTCAATGTTCATGTCATACATGTATTATTAGTCGTAATATGCATTGCTAAGGACTTTTCTCAATTTTCCAGATTTTCAAATAGTTGTATCTCGACTGATCAGACTTTTAAGAGAAAGCCAGAGGTGGACAAAGTGCACAACTCCATTACTCGAGTAAAAGTAAGAGTACCACTGGTCAAGTATTACTCCGTCACAAGTGAAATTTGTAAAAACAGATTTTTACTTAAGTAAAAGTACAGAAGTACTTGTTTTTAAAATGACTCAAGTATCAAAGGTCAATTTCTTTTTAATGTCAATGCATTATTTTATTCTTGTTGCATTGTTGTATGAATGGTGGTTTAAGCCAGTCAGTGATGCTCCATCCGACATGATAGCATACGACTACCTTAAAGGGTTAGTTCACTCAAAAATGAAAATTATGTCATTAATTCCTCACCCTCTTGTCGTTCGACACCCGTAAGACCTCCGTTCATCTTCGGAACACAAATGAAGATATTTTAGTGTAAAGCTGATGCTGAGAAAGGCTTCAGATAGGCCTCCATTGGCATTCAGTACATTTACACTCACAAGTGTCCCACTCACACTCACATTTACACTCACACTCCCATAAAAGGCACTTAAAACGTTGTTACAAAGTCCATCTCACCACAGTGACTCTACAATAATTTAACGATATGACGACAATAGTTTTTGTGCGCAAAAAAAATCAAAATAACGCCTTTATCCAGCTTGTTCTTGTCTTCCGTGTGTGTCTCCACGACGCATGCGTGAGAATATGACGCAGATCCGGCGTTCGGACACATGACCCAGAAGAGATTTGTTTACGAGTAGAGGAAGACGCGCGTATATCAGCTGTTGAATTCTACATTGATCATGCTTTAGGTCTCGGCGTAGTTCTCAAAATGGGGCTTAAGTGAGCATTTCATGGATTCCCGTACGCTGGATCTGCGTCATATTCTCGCGCATGTGTCGTGGAGGCACACACGGAAGACAAGAAGAGGTTGAATAAAGTCGTCTTACGGGTGTCGAACAACATGAGGGTGAGGAATTAATTACATAATTTTCACTTTTGGGTGAACTAACCCTTTAAAGTCATTTCTTTGCTTGTATTAGCTCTTTACAAAGTCACTTTAAGGTTGAATGCACGGATCCAATACACTGATACATATCCGATATTCTCCCAACTGTTTACGTTCACTTTTGACATGATCAACTTTTTTTTACATGAATACCAAAATGAACATTCTTGACATAATTTTGTGCATATTTGTCTGTTCAATTGTGAAAAGACACGAACAAGAGCTCAATTCAGTACTTGTGTGCCGTCTGAGAGGCAGCTTTCTGTGTGCGCACTGAACTGAGCTCTCTTTCACCTCATCATGCTTTTTCAGATTTATCCATTTGTCTGCTCTTCTCTTTCTCCCAGACATTTTGAACATTTTATGAGACATGCATCAAGTTTATGCCAACTAAACTAATCTTTTTGGAAAATTAAACAAAACTCAAACATCCTGTTGTGGTTGCACACACTGTGCCGAGAAACCATCTTCTTCCACTTTGCTATAAACGGATCAGTGTTCATAAAAATGTTGGGAAACTTCACATGACACTATACAAGTGTGATTACTGATAGGCTGTCTGCAACAAAAAAATAATAATAATAAAAAACTTGTTAAAGAAGAAAATCATCCACTGACTTTCAAAGCTGCTACAGAAACGACTTTCATCTTCGAGGACCTTGATTAAAATGTAGTGGAGTAAAAGTCAAAAGTTTCAAGAAAAAATAATACTCAAGTAAAGTACAGATACTCAAAAAGTATAATAATAAAAGTCATAATAGTAAGAAAAAAATATGACATGCTAAGTCATAATTATTAGATACAATGTTGAAAATGTGATTTTAAAAGTCCTCATTATTAGATAAAGTCAAAAATATGACATGCTAAGTCATAATTATAAGATAAAATGTTGAATATGTGATTTTAAAAGTCCTCATTATTGGATAAATTCAAAAATATGACATGCTAAGTCATAATTATAAGATCAAATGTTGAAAATATGATTTTAAAAGTCCTCATTATTAGATAAAGTCAAAAATAATACTCAAGTAAAGTACAGATACTCAAAAAGTGTACTAAAGTACAGTACTCAAGTAAATGTACATACTGTCCACCTCTGGAGAAAACCCTTTTCAAGACCACACACACGATTCACACACTCCTCGCTGTTAATGAATTACACTAACTCAGGTATGCTGGGGTCCATTTTAGTTTTAAAGCAAACGAGTCCCAGGTGGCTCTTCTGAAGCATGCATTTTCCATTTTGTAAAACATCCTACTTTGCAGAGATGTATTAAAGGTTTGAATGACGTCATGGGGATTACATCATTTCGAAGTGTTCTCTGCTCCCAGAAGCCCTTGTGGTTGTGGATGTGTAATTAACGGTTTTGATGTGCTTGGCAAATACACAGTCTGCACAGTTTCTACAGTAGGCTCAGACATCTGTAACATGGCCTTGTAAAACAGATTTCCCTCCATTAAACATAATGTGATGTCTTGCACATTGATTTCCGTGTGTTAGGCAAGCAAATCAAGCTCCTTACTGGAAGGTGAGACCGCAGACCATAAGGAAAGTTTGATATTTTGAGAAAGAAATGCTTTTAAATGCAACCACACAGTCATCATAAGATTCTCCAAGAGTTCATGTCTTTCTTTCAGAAACCATGATTGTTAGATTGAACCGGCTGAAGAGGGGTCTCTTTCTCCTGGGGACGCTCCTTACGCTGTCCCAGATTGTGCTGTCCGAGGAGGAGGCGCTTCCTGCGGAGAAAGAAGTCACATTCAGCCACGTCTACAGGATTGACTCGGGGTGTAAGCAGAGTTCCCCGGCGGGACAGCTTTCCCAGGACCAGGCCTCAGAAGGACAGTTAGTCACAGTGGATGGACAGAATGACATTGTCTTCAAGCACAACATACGTCTACAGTCGGCTGGCTGTGGATGTGCGGACTCTGAGGATTTCAAATCCTTGTTGTACCGAGTAAATGGCCTGGAGGAGGAGGTCACCTACCTGAAGAGCCAATGCGCTCAGAGCTGCTGCAAAGGAGGGTCAGGTACTGTATGAGCGCCAGCCTGGGAGATTATTCCCTGATTTTAGAGATCAAACTACCTGGATTGACAAAAAACGTCTGGCAAAAATATTTTTAGTTAGTAGTGCATAGTTGAACATTTTAGTGCATAATGTAAAAAGTGCAAAATGCATTGTGTGTCCCTTATCACACACTTTTAACAAAAATCCCTGTAAAATTTACGATAAAAAAACGGCAGCTGTTGTTGCCAGAACTTTACCGTAAAAAATACGGTAGCAGCATTTTAAGTTTTACGAGATAGCACTTAGTTTACTGTCTTGTACTGTAAAGATTTATATTGTAATAATTATGTGTATTCTGTTAAATTTATGGTAAAAATCGGCAGCTGTGGTTGCCAGAACTTTACAGTGAAAATTACGAGATTATTCCCTGATTTTAAAGATCAAACTACCTGGATTGACCAAAAATGTCTGGCATTAACATTTTTAGTTAGTAGTGCATAGTTGAACATTTTAGTGCATAAGTGCAAAAAAAGTAAAAAGCGCAAAATGCATTGTGTGTCCCTTATCACACACTTATCACACACTTTTAACAAAAATCCCTGTAAAATTTACGGTAAAAAAACGGCAACTGTGGTTGCCAGAACTTTACCGTAAAAAATACGGTAGCAGCATTTTAAGTTTTACGAGACAGCACTTAGTGTACACTGTAAAAAAATTATGTTAAATTTACAGTAAAAATCAGCAGCTGCGGTTGCCAGAACTTTACCGTGAAAAATATGATGGCAACATTTTAGGTTCCCTTTCAGTAGGTCATGTTCGACGTACGTCTCCATTCCCTCCTTCAGGGAACGAGGGTTACATACATAACCGAGACGTTTTACGGGACAACACTTATTTTACTGTCTATTTTACAGTTCAAAAATGTATATTTTAAAGGTTTATATTGTAATAATCACGTGTACACTATTAAAAAAAATCTGTTAAATTTACAGAAAAAGATTGGGAGCTATGGTTGTCAGAAATTTACCGTAAAAAATACCGTAGTAACATTTTAGATTTTAAAGGGACAGCACTTAGTTTACTGTCTATTTTACAGTTTAAAACCGTATAATTTAAAGGTTCATATTTTAATAATTACATGAATATTGTAAAACAATTCAGTTAAATTTACAGTAAAAAAACAGCAGCTGTGGTTGTCAGAAATTTACCGTAAAAAATACAGTAGTAACATTTTAGGTTTTACGAGACAGCACTTAGTTTACTGTCTATTTTACAGTTTAAAACCATAAAATTTTAATGTTTATATTGTAATAATTATGTGTATATTGTAAAACAATTCAGTTAAATTTACCGTAAAAAATACGTTATCAACATTTTAGGTTTTACGGGACAGCACTTAGTTTACTGTCTATTTTACAGTTCAAAACCATATAATTTAAAAGTTTATATTGTAATCATTACGTGTACACTGTAAAAAAAAATCTGGTAAATTTACAGTACAAAAATGGCAGCTGTGGTTTCCAGAACTTTACCGTAAAAAATACGGTAGCAACATTTTAGGTTTTACAGATTTAAGTCAAATTTACAGTAAAAAAACGTATTTCGTTAACTGAAATAATGTTAAATTACCAAGCTATTGAAATACTAATATCTGTGATGTACCTTTGATATATACTGACAACCACCAATCAAAGTGGAGATGAAAGTCACATGATCAATCAAAGCTTTGAGGAGGACAATACTCATATATAAATATTATTATGTTCTCTATTATGTTCCTATCCCCTTCTGATATAAATGCCCTGTACTAAGACCCTTCATATCCTGTGCATGATGTGCAGTTTGCAGGTGAGTTTCAGTATGTTAAAGGGTTAGTTCACCCAAAAATGTAAATTGTGTCATTAATGACTGAGCCTCATGTGGTTGGACACCCGTCAGACCTCCGTTCATCTTCAGACACAAATGAAGATATTTTAGTGTAAATCTGATGCTCTGAAAGGCCTCCATTGGCTCAACTTTACACTCTCAAGACCCTTAAAAGACACTAAAGACTAAAGTTACAAAGTCCATCCCACTACAGCGGCTCTACAATAACTTTATGAAGACGAGAATAGTTTTTGTGCGCAAAAAAACCCTAAATAACGACTTATATAGTGATGACGATTTCAAAACAAGGCATCATGAAGCTTCGAAGCGTTATGAATCAGTGAGTCGATTCAGCGGTTCAGAGCGTTATGAGTCAGTGAGTCGATTCAGCGGTTCAGAGCGTTATGAGTCAGTGGGTCGATTCAGCGGTTCAGAGCGTTATGAGTCAGTGAGTCGATTCAGCGGTTCAGAGCGTTATGAATCAGTGAGTCGATTCAGCGGTTCAGAGCGTTATGAATCAGTGAGTCGATTCAGCAGTTTGAATTGCCAAATTTCAGCAGTTTGGCAGTTTGACACGCGATCCGAATCATGAATCGACTCACTGATTCATAACGCTCTGAACCGCTGAATCGACTCACTGATTCATAACGCTCTGAACCGCAGAATCGACTCACTGATTCATAATGCTCTGAACCGCTGAATCGACTCACTGATTCATAACGCTCTGAACCGCTGAATCGACTCACTGATTCATAACGCTCTGAACCGCAGAATCGACTCACTGATTCATAATGCTCTGAACCGCAGAATCGACTCACTGATTCAAAACGCTCTGAACCGCAGAATCGACTCACTGATTCATAACGCTCTGAACCGCTGAATCGACTCACTGATTCATAACGCTCTGAACCGCAGAATCGACTCACTGATTCATAATGCTCTGAACCGCTGAATCGACTCACTGATTCATAACGCTCTGAACCGCAGAATCGACTCACTGATTCATAACGCTCTGAACCGCAGAATCGACTCACTGATTCATAACGCTCGGAACCGCTGAATCGACTCACTGATTCATAACGCTCTGAACCGCTGAATCGACTCACTGATTCATAACGCTCTGAACCGCTGAATCGACTCACTGATTCATAACGCTCTGAACCGCTGAATCAACTCACTGATTCATAACGCTCTGAACCGCAGAATCGACTCACTGATTCATAACGCTTCGAAGCTTCATGAGGCCGTGTTTTGAAATCGTCATCACTATATAAGTCGTTATTTTGGGGTATTTTGCGCACAAAAACTATTGTCGCCGATTCATAAAGTTATTGTAGAGCCGCTGTAGTGAGATGGACTTTGTAACGACGTCTTTAGTGTCTTTTAAGGGTCTTGAGAGTGTAAAGTTGAGCCAATGGAGGCCTTTCTCAGCATCAGCTTTACACTAAAATATCTTCATTTGTGTCTGAAGATGAACGGAGGTCTGACGGGTGTCCAACCACATGAGGCTCAGTCATTAATGACACAATTTACATTTTTGGGTGAACTAACCCTTTCAGGCTGTTCTGGTTTGCAGGTGAGTTTCAGCATGTTAAGGCTGTTCTGGTTTGCAGGTGTGGACAGCAGCTGTAGTGGGCATGGCCTCTACCAGCCGGACTCCTGCAGCTGTAAGTGTAACCCGGGCTGGGAAGGTCCAGACTGCTCCATCTCCTCCTGCCCTGATGAATGCAATGATAACGGCCGCTGTGTGGACGGACGCTGTGTTTGCTATGAAGGCTACAGCGGCCATGACTGCAGCCAGCTCACCTGCCCCAACGACTGCAAGGATAAAGGCCACTGTGTGGATGGCAAGTGTGTGTGCTTTAGTGGATTCTCAGGGGAAGACTGCAGTGTGGCGACCTGTCCGAACGACTGCATAGGGAACGGCCGCTGTGTGGATGGACAGTGCATCTGCGATGAGGGATTCTTTGGAATCGACTGCTCCATGGGTAAGACTGTCTTCAGTGTGGAAATAAGAGTCTATTTACTCCAAAGCAAATAGCCGACCTTAGGCAGAGGCTATTTACACTAACTCCGCCCACTGTTGTCTCATTGAGCCTGACAAAATTACAAAAGAAATCCCGCTTCTCCCTTTTCCTATCGCATATCAGTTCAGAGAGGCATTCATTTTAAAACAAAATTAAGAAAATAATCCAAAAGTGGAAATAAAAGGCCTTAACGGGCATTTAAAGGGTTAGTTCACCCGAAAATGTATATTGTGTCATTAATGACTGAGCCTCATGTGGTTGGACACCCGTCAGACCTCCGTTCATCTTCAGACACAAATGAAGATATTTTAGTGTAAATCTGATGCTCTGAAAGGCCTCCATTGGCTCAACTTTACACTCTCAAGACCCTTAAAAGACACTAAAGACTAAAGTTACAAAGTCCATCTCACTACAGCGGCTCTACAATAACTTTATGAAGACGAGAATAGTTTCTGTGCGCAAAAAACCCCTAAATAACGACTTATATAGTGATGACGATTTCAAAACACGGCCTCATGAAGCTTCGAAGCGTTATGAATCAGTGAGTCGAATCATGATTCGGATAGCGTGTCAAACCGCCAAACTGCTGAAATTTGGCGATCCAAACCACTGAATCGACTCACTGATTCATAACGCTCTGAACCGCTGATTCGACTCACTGATTCATAACGCTCTGAACCGCTGAATCGACTCACTGATTCATAACTCTCTGAACCGCTGAATCGTCTCACTGATTCATAACGCTCCGAACTGCTGAATCGACTCACTGATTCATAACGCTCTGAACCGCTGAATCGACTCACTGATTCATAACGCTCTGAACCGCTGAATGGACTCACTGATTCATAACGCTTCGAAGCTTCATGATGCCTTGTTTTGAAATCGTCATCACTATACAAGTCGTTATTTAGGGGTTTTTTTTGCGCACAGAAACTATTCTCGTCTTCATAAAGTTATTGTAGAGCCGCTGTAGTGAGATGGACTTTGTAACTTTAGTCTTTAGTGTCTTTTAAGGGTCTTGAGAGTGTAAAGTTGAGCCAATGGAGGCCTTTCAGAGCATCAGATTTACACTAAAATATCTTCATTTGTGTCTGAAGATGAACGGAGGTCTGACGGGTGTCCAACCACATGAGGCTCAGTCATTAATGACACAATTTACATTTTTGGGTGAACTAACCCTTTAATAGTGGGAATAAAGTGTTTAACGGGTAGGGTTAGGGATAATGTCCTAACAAAGCAGCATCTATTTATGATTTTAATAAATTTAGTCATATACACTGAATATGTTGTTATCCATGCATACCGTTTTTATATTATACTACAATACACTGATGATGTGTAATAATATCTGACACTATTTGCACTTTAGATTCATTTTCAATAGTAAACTGACTAACATGTGCATGATTCACTAAAAATAACCTGTTCATAGTCTGTCAATCAGAATTTGGACTACACTGCTCATGCTGTGTGCTATATTTATCTTAAAGTAAATCTCAAGTAAATTATGCAAAAAGATGATTTAATATTTACTTGATTATTGTAGTTTGTTTGGCTTACTTACAAAATGCTGAATTAAAAACAACCCAAGTTGGGTTGAAAAATTGACAAACCCAGTTTTATTTAACTCAACTATTGAATGAAAATGACTATGGCTGGCTTAAAATGAACCCAAAGTATGTTGGAAATTAAAAATCAGACATAATTACTAGAGGCAACAATAATAATCAAAAGGTGAACATTTATTAATACGCAATTTAATAAATGTTTAGTTTTATTATGTTAATTATTCATAAAACGTATTAATAAATGTTTATTTCCAATATATTTTGGGTTAATTTTAAGCAAGCAATACAGTCATTTTTAAACAATAGTTGAGTTAAATAAAACGACCCAATCGCTGGGCTAAAACAACCCAATCGCTGGGCTAAAACAACCCAACCGCAGGGTTAAAACAACCCAATCACTGGCTTAAAACAACCGAATCGCTGAGTTAAAACAACCCAATCGCTGGGTTAAAACAACCCAACCGCTGGGCTAAAACAACCCAACCGCTGGGTTAAAACAACCCAATTGCTGAGGTAAAACAACCCAACTGCTGGGTTAAAACAACCCAATCGCTGGGTTAAAACAACCCAATCGCTGGGCTAAAACAACCCATTCTCTGGGTTAAAACAACCGAATCGCTGAGTTAAAACAACCCAATCGTTGGGTTAAAACAACCCAATCGCTGGGTTAAAACAACCCAATCGCCAACCCAACCGCTGGGTTAAAACAACCCAATCTCTGGGCTAAAACAACCCAACCGCTGGGTTAAAACAACCCAATTGCTGAGGTAAAACAACCCAACTGCTGGGTTAAAACAACCCAATCGCTGGGCTAAAACAACCCAACCGCTGGGTTAAAACAACCCAATCTCTGGGTTAAAACAACCGAATCGCTGAGTTAAAACAACCCAATCGCTGTGTTAAAACAACCCAATCACTGGCTTAAAACAACCGAATCGCTGAGTTAAAACAACCCAATCGCTGGGTTAAAACAACCCAACCGCTGGGCTAAAACAACCCAATCGCTGGGTTAAAACAACCCAATTGCTGAGGTAAAACAACCCAACTGCTGGGTTAAAACAACCCAATCGCTGGGCTAAAACAACCCAACCGCTGGGTTAAAACAACCCAATCGCTGGGTTAAAACAACCCAATCGCCAACCCAACCGCTGGGTTAAAACAACCCAATCGCTGGGCTAAAACAACCCAATTGCTGAGTTAAAACAGCCCAACTGCTGGGTTAAAATATCCCAATCACTGGGTTAAAACAACCTAACCGCTGGGTTAAAATAACCCAATCGCTGGGTTAAAACAACCCCTTCACTGGGCTAAAACAACCCAATCGCTGAGTTAAAACAACCCAACCGCTGGGCTAAAACACACTCTAAAAAATGCTGGGTTAAAACAACCCAAGTTGGGTTGAAAATTGACAAACCCAGCAATTTTAGCCCAGTGGTTGGGTTAAATATTTGCTTTAAACAAGCCAATCGCTGGGTTTGTCCATTTTTAACCCAACTTGGGTGGTTTTTAACTTTATTCTTAAGTTCTGGAAACTTCCAGGAGCACAAAAAGTGCATCTCAAATATAATCCTTTTGAGTCAAACCAACAAGCACCAAACTTGAGTTATAGATCAATGCAAATAAATGCTTTTATTTAAAAACAGGCATATAATGAGAAACTGAGTACTAAAATGTACCTCATGCCTCTCTATACATGCTTTATTTGAGAGGATCCTGCCAGATAAAGTAAAGGGCAACTTTTCTAGTTCAAGCTTCGACATTGTGCAAACTTCACAGAGTAAGTGTTCTGCTACTCCTATAGTTTCCCAATAAATGCTTATATAAGGGCTAATTGCACACTTAGGTAGTTCATTTGCTCGTATTAACTGTTTTTCAGTCTCCTGCTGGAAGAAAACGGTGAAAGATAGGCCTCATTAACGCGAGGGAATTGTTTTTCATCAATCCTCTGTGCTCCATGCCTTTCGCCCTCAGACCGTCAGATAGAAGTGGAGTGCCTCAGAGCTGGAATGATGGATAGATGAGCTGCGTTTCAGAAAATATTAGCCATGGCCAGAGCCTCAGGGTGTGACATATCATCTGTGTTAACACTTCTGAAGGGCTTCTTAGGGGACTGAGAGCTCAGTGTAATTTACTCCAAGAATGATAATAGTAGGGAGTTAAAAGCAAGCACAGCAAACTAGTCAAACAGATCAATTTAGCTGTTGCATTCTCATGATCTTGACACTAATTGGCTTTGGAATATTACTCGAGGGTTTCAGCTGTCCGTAACTTGCCTGAAATATTTTCCATATCTAACGCTGTAGGGAGCTGCCATCGTTAATAAACCACACTCTCTCATGCGTATGGGGTGTTTCTGACTGCTAAAATCTTATGAGGATTCTAGGATGATGCTTTAAAAGTTATACCACGGACACCAGAAGCAATAAAACACATGGGGTTATTATATTAAGAGGTATTGTTAGAGTTTAAAAGCTCTAGTACTTTTAATAACCAAAACAATGTCCAACTTTATTTTTATGCGTGTGCCATTATTATATCATGCTTCTGGTAGAATGGAGTAAAAATGAGCAGAAGTGTTTGAATATTACACTCTAAAAAATGCTGGGTTAAAAATAACCCAAGTTGGGTTGAAAATGGACTAACCCAGCAATTGGGTTGTTTTAACCCAGCGGTTGGGTTAAATGTTTGCTTAAAATAACCCAAATGCTGGGTTAAAACAACCTAATTGCTGGGTTAGTCCATTTTCAACCCAACTTGGGTTATTTTTAACACAGCATCTTTTAGAGTGTACTTGTTTTGGATAAACATCATAAGAGTATAAACGGAATATTCTTTTAAAAACTAAAACAAACAAGTTTGGGGTTGGTAATATTTTTAATAATAAGTCTCTTGTGCCCACCAAGCCTGTATTTATTTGATCAAAATAAAAAAATATTGTGCAAAATGATTACAATATAAAGCCATTGCTCTAATATGATGATTTGAGGCTAGATAAATATTTCGTAATATTATTAATGTTGAAAACAGTTGTTCTGCAGTGTTTTTTTGCTATTCAAAGGATGAGTTCACTTCAAAATGAACATTTCCTGATGATTTCCTCTCCCCATCTCATCCCAGATGTTCATGTCTTTCTTTCTTCAGTCGTTTTTTGAAGAAAACACTCCCAAACAACAATGGGAACCAACGGCTGAACGTCCAAATCACTGCAGTTTCAGAGGAAGAGCTTCAGAGGCTCTGACCAATCACAGACGAGGAATAGAGTCTGATCTAGACAAACCATCGCCACATTTATACACACACACACACATTTATACACTTTAACCTCAGATGCTCGACTTCAGTGTTGTTCGTATGATGTCATCACGTCTGAAAGGTCACATGACGCAGGTGGAAGTGTTAAACGAATGTGCAAAGACTAAATCAATGACCTTTACACAAATAAAGGGGAAACAACGATGACGGACGATTGTAAAGTTGGAGGAGAACATGAGATGGAGTTTTTCGGCACTTCCACCTGCGTCATGTGACCTTTCAGACGTGATGACATCATACGAACAACACTGAAGTCCAGCGTCTGAGGTTAAAGTGTATAAATGTGTGTGTGTGTTGTAAATGTGTTGATGGTTTGTCTAGATCAGACTCGTCTGTGTATTCCTCGTCTGTGATTGGTCAGAGCCTCTGAAGCTCTTCCTCTGAAACTGCAGTGATTTGCACCTTCAGCCGTTGGTTCCCATTGAAGTCCATTATGAGCAGAAAAATCCTGGAGTGTTTTCCTCTAAAGACGACTGAAGAGAGAAAGACATGAACATCTGGGATGAGATGGGGAGAGGAAATCATCAGGAAATGTTCATTTTGAAGCGAACTCAACCTTCCTTAATAATTTCTTTCAAAACAACAACAATAACAAACTTTCGAATGCTAGTGTATAAATAAAGAAATGTGTGTTGCAGGCCTAGACTGACTGGATTACATGGAAGCGATTACAAACACACACAGATTAGACCTGAATGAGAAGCAGAGAGAACACCATGAAGCGAGTCTACGTTAATGGTGAATGTGGTCGATCATCACAAGATGGCAGCTTTGTTCTGCCCACAGTGAGTCTGGTGGCTTTCAGTGGAAGTCTTAATGGCAGATTAACACAGCGCAGATGTCGGTTAGGTTTAGATTGACCTTCTATGAACACAACTGCTGCTGCCACAGGCTTAGACACGGCATACAAAGTCAGAACAGATTTGTGTAAAGTGATATTTCACTCATTTAAATGATTGCGACATAAAACAGATCACAATAACATGCAATTAAAATGGCATTTATGGTTCTTTAAAGATACTTGCTGATGTTTCCCTGGCTAGAAGAACCATCACTGTTGATTTATGCGAGTGTGTCCACGTCCAAACAGAACGGTGTTGTAATTGTAATTTAATTGCTTTGGTTATCCCTCACAATCAATCAGAGGGAACGTGTATTTCCGGCACTCATGCTTTCTTTCCAGCTGGCTGATGATAATTCATTAGTTCTGCTGGCCTTTTGGGTTGTTATGTACCGGTGAAATTGTAACCGGCAAACCCTGGAGAGAACGGCAAGAGCGGCCATATTAACTGCCACTGGATGGAAAGGCTCCTGCAGAACCGAAGGAAAACATTTGACTTCCTGCCCCCTCGCCATGTGGAACAATGTCCAAACCTGCTGTTCATTCTTTCCTGGGTAATGCGGTCTCCACAGCACCCTTTTCTCCCCCTCATGGATTTTTCCCCCTCTAACAGTGTTCCCTTAAATCCAGCATCTCCTTTATGTTTTCCCAGTAATCCGGTGGGTTATGTGTTAATGGAAACTTCGCTCCCTGTCTGACTCCGGGGCTCCCGGTTGGTTTCTCCGTCTTTTCATCCTCCTCTGATGTGCAGTTTTGATCTAATCCCTGTACTGACGAAGCTTAAAGCCAGTAATCTCCCTAAAATAGCCAGCGAAGAGTTTCAGTAAACCTCAGGATCACCTGGTATTTGGCAAGATGAGCTGCACAAATGTGAACAAGCTTAAGAAATGTTATGTTTTCTCACCTTCATGTCACATTTGTAGCACTTTCTTTCGTCTGTGGGACACAAAACTTTTACAAATATATTGAATGAGTATGGGGACTAGAGTCCTATTCGGATGGGATTAGTTTTACATGGGGAGGTGGGGGTAAAGTAATTATTACCAGAGGTTCTCTGTGATTTTAGTCCCGTCCAAATGTGCCATCTCGGTAATCATTACGGACAATGTCAGACTTTTACACTCTTAAAAATAAAGGTTCTTTGGCGGGGTGTATGGTTCCATGAAGAACCTTTAATATCCAAAGAACCTTTCCATTACACAAAAGGTTCTTTGTAGCACAGAAAAGGTTCTTTAGACTATAAAAGAGTTAGTAAAAATGGTTCTTTAAAGAACCTTTCACAAAATGGTTCTTCAGGGAACCAAAAATGGTTCTTCTATGGCATCGCCATGAAAACCCCTTTTAATGGTTCTTCCTGGCACCTTTATTTTTAAGGGTGTACCTTCTGTAAAAAGGTCCGGAAAAATGACCTCGGGTAATACTAATCCCGTTCGAATAAACCCGCTGTAAAAATGTACGGTACAATTCCATAATTTCCTGTTTAAAAGTAGTTTTTGGCACGTTTTGCAAGCATGGAGGCGCTTGAAGAAGCATTCGGTTGTGTTGTAGGCGGTGGGGCAACTCTGTGGCAAACCTCCAGTATTTTCCGCATACCATTTAAAACAAAAGAAGATCGAAAGCACTTATTAGAGGCACAACACTTCTTTTAGCTCTAAGTAAGTGTCTATTACAAACACAATCCAATCAGAATCATTAGACTGGACCTAACTGTTTTAAAACTGCCTCTGAAACCGACGTTCTCCCCAAACCGAGATTAAACACAGCGTTTCCTCCCTGCTCCAGTTTCGCGTTTTTCTTGTTGGCGCCATGTTGTGTGTTTGCTCACGTGATAACAGGAAGCAACGTCATACACACATGACGACGAGGAGGTTACTGTGGTGCGTAAAGCGAGTTACCCCTCACACTTCTGCTAGTTTTACTGAGATGTCTTATCCCGTGCAAATTGGCCATTAATATTACAGACGTCCTGAGGTCAAATTACTTTACCCCCACCTCAACATGTTAATCCCGTCCGAATAGGGCTTATGGCTGTCAAGCTCTAAAATGGCACCATAAATGTATAAAAGTGTCCCATGTGACTCAGGGTCTTGTGATGAAACGGCTCTCCTTGGTGTATTCACGAGAGAAGTAGCAATTAATTAGTTTTTCTTTTGAGATCTTTTCAATGAGTCAGTTGATCTAATGGCCTGAATGATCTGATTCTAGTTAAGCACACTGACTATGAGCCTCTAAAAAAAGCCTGTGTTTTGCAGTTTCAGTGTTTCGACTTAGAGATTTCATTTTTAATTCAGTGTTTTATTACCAACCTCCTCCAGTTTCTCCTGTAGCCGATACAGAAGTGAGTTAAACTGCAGTTCATGGACTGGCCACTAGAGAGCGGCTCCAGAAGGAGCAGAATCTCATTGAGCTCATTTTAAAATGGCCAACTTTACAGCAGAAGAACACATGTTTACAGTCTGGGACAAACTGTGCTTTTGGTCTCTACGGCTAATGTTGCCCTTCATGACGACTGTGAGAGGGGGAATTATTTTATAAATCATTTGTTTACATCATATAAAGCCTTAAAGTTCTGCATAATTAAGGGCGTGGCCTCTTTGAGTGACAGGTGGATTGCCGTTTGTCTGCTGTCTGTTAGTCATCACCTTAGCTCCGCCCATGTCCCGCCTCTTTGCCCATTTTTTGTTATCCGTCCATATTTTTTTTACATTCTATGATTACTACACATGTAATTATTATTATTTTTTTACATTTACTAGCAAGTAAGAGTGAAATTTAATTTCTAAGTGAAGCTTGTTTTAAAGTAAATCTTACACTCAGAGGGGAAGATTGTCAGTGAATAGTGATTTATTTTGGTCTGTTACTTTTTGGTGAACAAAAAAACTCCCCCAATATTGACGAAAACTTCCGTCATTTATGAGACAACGGCTGCGTCCAAAATCACATACTCTCTTGAGTAGGTACTTATTATGAATAAGTAATAACTTAACGATCGCTAAAAAGTATGTTCTATATAGTATGGATGTGCGTAGATATAATTCGGATACATATACATACGCCATTATCATGTGACCTACCTGCGTCAGTTGCGTCCCTTCACCTCCATTCTTAAATCCTTCTCTTTTATGAGGATAGTGAAGTCGGACATACTACTTTTGTCACAAACCGCTTTTCGCCTACTATATATTAGGGAAGTATTGATTTTGAATGCAGCCGTAACGCCGACCCAGGAAGTGATATATGATTGAAGCTTTGGAGGTGTTGTTGAACTCGACCTACTCCATCTATGTTTTGTTCATCGTTCTGAATCCGATCGAGATGAAGTCTTATACAAAAACGCATTTTTTCCAAAGTCCTTTACAAGATGTAAAATAAGTCTCTGATGTCCCCAGAGTGTGTGTGTGAAGTTTGAGCTCAAAACACCCCACAGATCATGTTAAAATTGTCCCTTTTTGAGGGTGAGCGAAAACGTGCCGTTTCTGTGTGAGTCCCTTTAAATGCAAATGAGCTGCTGCTCATAGGGCGGAGCTTCAAGAGCTCATGTTAGCAGCTCTGATGACCTCATGCAGACAGGAAATGAAACTGTTCAGCCTTTTATGATCAAACCGGAGTCGGATAATGATGGAGAGACTCCAAAAGAAGAGACAACATGTAGAATGAGACAGGACGTTCCTGAAGGGTTAGTTGATGAATTTATGAGTTAACCATCTTCAGTCATTGATAAGCATATTCTGTCATGAGAATCTCACCCCCTTTGTTGTGTGTTCCCGGGGGCGGGGTTTATGTAAGTGATGTCACTAACCCGGGAGGAAGCTTGTGTAGTCCCAACCAGCCGTTTGTTGTAGTCCTTAAAAAGAGATTTCTGTAAAAGAAAATATCTCCCTTTGCTTTGAGGTTTGAGCGTCGTAACTTTGCAGATGTTGTTTATGCTCAAACAGCGACACTACACACTCATTACACAACATTACTGGCAGGCAACTTTTTAAATAAACACTAGTGGGGAAAGAGTTAATAAACAGGATCCCAATGTCATCTGATGTAAAAGAATGCTTATAAACCCACAGTGTTGACAACATTGTTTCATACTTCAGTTCTAGGACCGAAAGGCCTCCGTCTGATCAAAGTCACAGATGTATCCCTGCTGGTGGAGTGGGAGTCTGTAAGAGGAGCCGAGTACTACATCCTGTCCTACTATCCGAAGGGAGACGAGGGAGCCATTAAAGAGGTCCAGGTGGAAAACACGAAAAACTCCTACCTGATCACAGGCCTCAGACCCGGAGTCACGTACATAGTGCAGGTGTACGCTGTCCTCCGAGGCATCAACAGTGAATCCGATGAGATCCTGGCGACAACCGGTAAGAATAATTGCTTCAGATATACTTGCAGTCATGCAGTATTAGAGCTTAAAATAGATTGTATGTGTCCAGTGCTTAGCAAACAAAAGAAATGCCAGATGTAACTAAGCTCAATAGCCAGCCAAGAACACATGAATGTTTGCAGTGGGATGCAGCATTTTGATGTGGTCAGACTCCCATGAGAAAGTGCTGATCATCTGGATGTGATGACAAAAAGACGAATGGTCAGCATGGGACATTGTCAGTCACTGGTTAACAAAGAGTTTGAGTGTCTGAAAGCATTTCCTTCACAGAGATGAGAAGGGCCAACTCAGTCTGAAGTGGTAGAATGCTTGGCCGTAACTCATTTCTGTCATCCGGTGGCAGAATGTCGAGGACGGACGCTTTTAAGGGGAGTGCAGGAGACATCCAATCAAAACTATGAAGGAAATGGCAATGGATTTGCATTCATTTGCATCATTTCTGCAGGAGAAAATAATTTGCAGACAAGAAAATCAAGCATAACATTATGACTGAATATTGTGTTGGTCCCCGTTTTGCTGACCCGTCAAGGCATGGACTCCACTAGACCCCTGAAGGGACTCCATGGATCGGACTTTTTTGTTCAGCTCATCCCACAGATGCTCGATTGGATTGAGATCTGGGGAATTTGGAGGCCAAGTCAACGCCTCAAACTCGTTGTTGTGCTGCTCAAACCATTCCTGAAGCATTTGTGCCTTGTGGCGGCGCATGATCTGCTGAAAGAGCCACACACACACAGGGAATACCGTCTCCATGAAAGGCTGGACATGGGCTCAACAATGCTGAGGTAGGTGGTGCGTGTCAAAGAACATCCACATGAATGAAGGACCCAAGGTTTCCCAGCAGAACATTGCCCAAAGCATCACTGCCTCCGCCGCCACGCCTTCTTCCCATAGTGCACCTGGGGCCATGTGTTCCCCAGGTAAGCCACACACACACACCCGGCCATCCACGAGATGTAGAAGAACACGTGATCATCAGACCAGGCCACCTTCTTCTATTGCTCCATGGTCCAGTTCTGATGCTCACGTGCCACTGTTGGTGCTTTGGGCGGGGTCAGGGGTCAGCATGGGCACCCTGACTGGTCCATACTCCACAAATTGAGATGCTCTGTGTATTCTGAGCCCTTTCTATCAGAACCAGCATTAACTTCTTGAGCAGTTTGAGCTCCAGTAGCTCGTCTGTTTGATCGACCACACGGGCATCACTGAGCCTCGGCCGCCCATGACCCTGTGGCCGGTTCTCCACTGGTCCTTCATGACCCTGTGGCCGGTTCTCCACTGGTCCTTCATGACCCTGTGGCCGGTTCTCCACTGGTCCTCCATGACCCTGTGGCCGGTTCTCCACTGGTCCTCCATGACCCTGTGGCCGGTTCTCCACTGGTCCTCCATGACCCTGTGGCCGGTTCTCTACTGGTCCTCCATTACCCTGTGGCCGGTTCTCCACTGGTCCTTCATGACCCTGTGGCCGGTTCTCCACTGGTCCTTCATGACCCTGTGGCCGGTTCTCCACTGGTCCTTCATGACCCTGTGGCCGGTTCTCCACTGGTCCTTCATGACCCTGTGGCCGGTTCTCCACTGATCCTCCATGACCCTGTGGCCGGTTCTTCACTGGTCCTTCATGACCCTGTGGCCGGTTCTCCACTGGTCCTTCATGACCCTGTGGCCGGTTCTCCACTGGTCCTCCATGACCCTGTGGCCGGTTCTCCACTGGTCCTCCATGACCCTGTGGCCGGTTCTCCACTGGTCCTCCATGACCCTGTGGCCGGTTCTCCACTGGTCCTCCATGACCCTGTGGCCGGTTCTCTACTGGTCCTCCATTACCCTGTGGCCGGTTCTCCACTGGTCCTTCATGACCCTGTGGCCGGTTCTCCACTGGTCCTTCATGACCCTGTGGCCGGTTCTCCACTGGTCCTCCATGACCCTGTAGCTGGTTCTCCACTGGTCCTCCATGACCCTGTGGCCGGTTCTCCACTGATCCTCCATGACCCTGTGGCCGGTTCTCTACTGGTCCTCCATTACCCTGTGGCCGGTTCTCCACTGGTCCTTCATGACCCTGTGGCCGGTTCTCCACTGATCCTCCATGACCCTGTGGCCGGTTCTCTACTGGTCCTCCATTACCCTGTGGCCGGTTCTCCACTGGTCCTTCATGACCCTGTGGCCGGTTCTCCACTGGTCCTCCATGACCCTGTGGCCGGTTCTCCACTGGTCCTCCATGACCCTGTGGCTGGTTCTCCACTGGTCCTCCATGACCCTGTGGCCGGTTCTCCACTGGTCCTCCATGACCCTGTGGCCGGTTCTCTACTGGTCCTCCATTACCCTGTGGCCGGTTCTCCACTGGTCCTTCATGACCCTGTGGCCGGTTCTCCACTGGTCCTCCATGACCCTGTGGCCGGTTCTCCACTGGTCCTCCATGACCCTGTGGCTGGTTCTCCACTGGTCCTCCATGACCCTGTGGCCGGTTCTCCACTGGTCCTCCATGACCCTGTGGCCGGTTCTCTACTGGTCCTCCATGACCCTGTGGCCGGTTCTCCACTGGTCCTTCATGACCCTGTGGCCGGTTCGCCACTGGTCCTTCATGACCCTGTGGCCGGTTCTCCACTGGTCCTCCATGACCCTGTGGCCGGTTCTCCACTGGTCCTTCATGACCCTCTGGCCGGTTCTCCACTGGTCCTCCATGACCCTGTGGCCGGTTCTCCACTGGTCCATCATGACCCTGTGGCCGGTTCTCCACTGATCCTTCATGACCCTGTAGCCGGTTCTCCACTGGTCCTCCATGACCCTGTGGCCGGTTCTCCACTGGTCCTCCATGACCCTGTGGCCGGTTCTCCACTGGTCCTCCATGACCCTGTGGCCGGTTCTCCACTGATCCTTCATGACCCTGTAGCCGGTTCTCCACTGGTCCTCCATGACCCTGTGGCCGGTTCTCCACTGGTCCTCCATGACCCTGTGGCCGGTTCTCCACTGGTCCTTCATGACCCTCTGGCCGGTTCTCCACTGGTCCTCCATGACCCTGTGGCCGGTTCTCCACTGGTCCATCATGACCCTGTGGCCGGTTCTCCACTGGTCCTTCATGACCCTGTGGCCGGTTCTCCACTGGTCCTTCATGACCCTGTGGCCGGTTCTACACTGGTCCTTCATGACCCTGTGGCCGGTTCTCCACTGGTCCTTCATGACCCTGTGGCCGGTTCTCCACTGGTCCTTGGAGCACTTTTGATAGAGACTGGCCACTGCAGACCGGGAACACCCCACAAGAGCTGCAGTTTTGGAGATGCTCTTACCCAGTCTTCTAGCCGTCACAATCTGGTCAAACTTGCTCAAATCCTTACACTTGCCCATTTTTCCTGCTTATATAACGATGTAAAAATGTATGAAGCTGTTTATTGTACATGACAGATATCGCCCCGATCTGCTTTTCTCTTCAGATGTGTCTGGTATTGAAGGAATAAAGGTGCTGGGCCAGACAGAGGACTCCATCCAGGTGGACTGGAAGAATCCCGGGATCGCTGTGGACTACTTCAAATTGACCCATTCTCGCCCTGATGGTCAGGGAGGACAGGAGAACGTGGCAATGAGCCAGGAGGCCAGGACCATGCACACCATCGTGGGTCAGTCTGCCGTAAAGCTGAGCTTCAGACATGTTGAGTTCAGTGGCTGTGTAGTGAGAACAACATGAATGTGTGTTTTTCAGGCCTCAATCCAGGAACAGAATATCAGATCGGTGTACAAGCGATCAAAGGTGAAATCGAAGGCAAGCCATCGTATGCCACAGGGGTCACAGGTCAGTAATGTTCCTCGGTAGCAATGCATTAAGTGGAAAATAAAATGCCACTTATATTTTTCTATTTTCCATTGACTTCTGTCCCCTTAACCCAAGACAGAAACCTTTTTTTTATTATTACTATACAACATTAATATTTAATATGTTTATCAACCCGCTTTGTTGTGTCACATTGTAGGGGATTTCACATTTTATTATTCTTGTGGGTACATTTAATGCACAATGAAGGTGAAACCTACGTCTGTATATAAATTACAGCTTTAAAATATACTGAAAGAAATGGAGGAGGTGGAAAATAAAAGATGCAGAAATCAGATTATTGTCCTGATGTTGATGCTAGAGATAGGAATCTTTACCACAACAATCTTTTAATGCTTTCATACTTTACTATCAGAAAATATTTTCTCCTGAAAGGGTTCAGTGTCCAATGGTAGTTAAAATTTTTACAACCCAGTGCGCAAGACAGATATTTTCCTTGTCACCATAAATCAATAAAATTGCTTCCTTGACTGAAAAAACAACAAATCCCTTTTTATTATTTTACCCAGGGCCATTGAAATGTGGCAGTTCTAACATTTCTTGCTCTGAAAAAATACACATGTCCAAAACCAACAAACATCCCTGAAGAACCCTAGAGGCATGGGTTTCTGTATTATTATAGGTATCTTAGTGGTCGGAGCGGCAGATATTTAAAAGCTAGCGCTCCAGAATGCTGTCGAGCTGATCGTCTGCCAACAATGAGATCTTTATACTAACTAAACCTGTCAAAGGATGTGGAAATAAATTAGTATTGTGGTCTGTAAACCCCCATTAGAAGTGTGCAATGATGTCTAATGAAAATAAGTATGTGATTTGTGTATGTCTGTGCCTTTTGGAAATGTTGCTCATATTATATCCCCCTTATTAAAATGTCAATTAGCCATAGCCCTTAAATCATTAAAAAGCATTTTTCATGTTTTAGCATTAAATGTAATATATTTAGGAGCTGTTTAATATTTATGTGACAGTGCTTTTGCCCAGTAATAAGATCATCCCTTCAGAGTTATGGTTAAAGACACAGAATTATGGTTGCAAAGAAAACTTATCATACATAACCGCAGTTATGTTCATGATTTTAATACATCAAATGTAGGGCAGGGTAATGCTACATTTGGCATCCAACATCTGGGTCTCTGAATTATTACTGTAAGCTTAAATATAGTTCACTGTGTCTGTTTACCTTTGGGAATTCAGCTCCTAGCCAAAGGGCCTTGAGATGGATAAACTATCTGTACTAATCGACTGATGATTAGAGTTTGCCAAGCCTCATAGTCAGCTGATCGGCTCGAAGGATGTGTGTAGGGCTGTTTTGTTCGAGGAAGTGTGCTGATAACTGACAGTATATAAATAAAGCTAAATATGAAGTCAGATAGTGGTCAAATAAGAGATACAGGCACACCTGTGTTTGTGTTAAAGCTGTATACGAGGGTATTCAATTACAGTTTCAAGAGGTCCAGTCTTTTTATTTCCTTCCCAGGGGAGGTCCGGACAATCAATATATATTGATTGTCCGGACCTCCACGAAAAAGATAGGGGGGGTCATTGGAAGTCATTAGCCGTGTTTCCACTGTCTTACACTTGCTTATTTAAAGTTGGCAATTTGAGCGCAGATGAAGTGAGTTGGACTGCAGTGTGTGTGGGTCTCACGATATGAGCTCCCTAAAGTTGCATATTTACGTGTATGCCTGCATTAATATGTTTTGACCCATTTACAAGAGACTGGAGCTTACTCGGGTGTTCCCCGGTCCCTCTTACACTAGTGTGGGTCAGTCGCGGCTCCATGGTCACTTCTGCTTCACAAATGGCCGCTTTTATCATGTTGGTTTTGCGATCTCTCTTGTCTCCAGTGATTTCTTTCTGATAACCTCCATTTGTTGGTAAAATTATGGTTTGTGTGAGGCGTGTTTAGTGAGACGCTACTGGAGCTTCTGGCCCGATGGTGGAAACACGGTGTGGTTTTGGGCTCGTTGCATCAGGTCCGAGGCTATTAACCCAATTCAAAAATGTGTCTCATTATCCATGAAATAAACATGTCTTAAACCACCAGAGTTAAATGTGTCTTAGATACACGATAAGGGAAAACAGAGGCGCCAAATCCTTTTTTTAAGTGCCACAAAAAAATAAATGGGTTTTAATTTTGTCATGCCCTCGTTTTACAGCATCAGCATTTTCATCCATCTTGTGGATGTCCTGGAAACATGAGATTCACCTAAAGCAGGAACTGAATTGCTTTTCCAACTTGAGAACTACATCACAAAGAATCTGAACCATAATAATGTCAGCATCATTTGGCCAATGAGTATAGTTCGGTGAAAGATAAATAGTTCACATGTAGAGCTGTGTTGTTTTTGGCGTGGGACGTTTGTCGGTTAAAGTATCAAATATGCCAATCAAAATGTGACTCTCCAAAAGGTTGCTACCCTAATATTGATGCTAGAAAGCGTATGCAATTGGCAATTGTGATTAAAAAACCTTTCATCATTAAAATAGTCTGCAGGATAGTCCGTGTTTCACACACTCTAAAAATGCTGGGTTAAAAACAACCTAAGTTGGGTTGAAAATGGACAAACCCAGCGATTGGATTGTTTTAGCTCCAGAGGTTGGGTTAAATGTTTGCCCAATGTGCTGGGTAGTTTTATTTATCTATTGTTTAAAAATGACTGTATGGCCGGCTTAAAATTAAAAATCAGACACATAAGGCAGCAATAATAATCAAAAGGTGAACATTAATTAATAAGCAATTGAATAAATGTTTATTATTTAATTTTTGGTTAATTTTAAGCAAGCAATATATTCATTTTTAAACAATAGTTGAGTTAAATAAAACTACCCAGCAGGTTTGGCAAACATTTAACAAATACTGGGCTTTAAACAACCCAATCACTGGGCTAAAACAACCCAACGGCTGGGCAAAAATAACCCAATCACTGGGCTAAAACAACCCAAACACTGGGCTAAACCAACCCAATCGCTGGGCTAAAACAACCCAATCACTGGGCTAAACCAACCCAACCAATGAGTTAAAACAACGCAACTGCTGGGCTAAAACAACCCATTCACTGGGCTAAAACTACCCATTCACTGGGCTAAAACAACCCAATCACTGGGCTATAACAACCCAATCACTGGGCTTAAACAACCCAATCACTGGGCTTAAACAACCCAAACACTGGGCTAAACCAACCCAATCGCTGGGCTAAAACAACCCAATCACTGGGCTAAACCAACCCAACCAATGAGTTAAAACAACGCAACTGCTGGGCTAAAACAACCCATTCACTGGGCTAAAACTACCCATTCACTGGGCTAAAACAACCCAATCACTGGGCTATAACAACCCAATCACTGGGCTATAACAACCCAATCACTGGGCTTAAACAACACAAACACTGGGCTAAACCAACCCAACCAATGAGTTAAAACAACGCAACTGCTGGGCTAAAACAACCCAATCACTGGGCTATAACAACTCATTCACTGGGCTAAAACAACCCAATCACTGGGCTAAAACAACCCAATCACTGGGCTTAAACAACCCAATCACTGGGCTTAAACAACCCAATCGCTGGGCTAAAACAACCCAATCACTGGGCTAAAACAACCCAACTGCTTGTCTAAAACACAGGTTTTTAACGCAGCATTTTTCTTGAGTGCACGCTGCCATGGCTCCGGCCCTGGTGTTATAGCACATTTAATATTTGATTTCTGTTGCACATATTCTGAGCCACAGTGAAATTCTCCTTTTCAAAACTGCTCGGGTTAGTGTGAATTTAAAACCCTTTACCTGTCACCCCCCTTTTTGAGCATTTCGTGAAAATGCACTACCCAAACTTAAATGGTTGTAACTCATGAACCCTTTGGACTAAAGACTTATGGTTGGTCTCTTTTAAAAGAAGACACTTGGCAGATTATTGCTGAAGTGGAAAAAAATTATAGAATTAAATTATATAAAAGTTATTGAAATTTAAGTTTATTGTTATCAAAATATAATAACATAAATATTATTTATTTTATTAAAAAATATATAAATTAATATAGGTTTCAGCCTAAAAAAGACAGAAAGTCAAAGCCAAAATTCTAACCAAGTTGTGTTCAAAATTTTAGGTCAAAAACTCAAAAAATTAGTTTTCTGTAAGACTTTTAGCTGCATAACCTCCAAAAATCCACTAGGGGTTAGACACACCATATTGGTGATTCCTAAAGATTGATCTGGCAGATATTCTCTATATATAATATTATTTTCTGAATATTTTTGGCTAAATACTAGAATCAATGTTTATGTTATGAACTTTTAATCATTCAAACTTTGATTTTCATGCCAAAAGTGTGGTTGTTGACTTTTTGTTACAAAGGTGAAAACTCCTGTAATGATACAGATTTTTTGATGCACACTCTTGTCACTCTTGTCATATATTAATCCATTACTCTTCCAAAATATATATTTTCTGCAAAATCATCAACAAATATGTATTCTTGAGCCTTAGACCTTTCCAATGATATATAGTTTGTCATGACTAGATTAGGATTTAATAGTAATATAGTGAAGTAAATGTAGAATGTGACAGTATGTGACTGCCCCTTTAAACTGAAGGTAGCACCACATCCTTTGGGTCTGTTCCTGACAGCCATTAGAGGGGCTCCAGTCGACGGTATTTCCCCTCCGCTCAGCAACTTCTGAATTACAGCACCAGATACTCCCACACATAGTCTCAGCAAACCGTAGGAACAGGAAATGGTTTTTCAATGCTTCTTCATGGACATGGCATATTCTGTGCATGTGCATTACAGCGAAACCAGAGCGT
Organism: Gobio occitaniae; assembly: GCA_033150135.1. Classification (NCBI taxonomy): domain Eukaryota; kingdom Metazoa; phylum Chordata; class Actinopteri; order Cypriniformes; family Gobionidae; genus Gobio; species Gobio occitaniae. The sequence goes on along the minus strand of JARQWZ010001180.1, from coordinate 179,665 downwards.
ATATTGTTCTTCTTGTTATCTGATGCAATGTAGGACGACCGTATTCCTTAATGTAGGATTCCTTATGTTTTACAACTGAAGCGTTCAGACTGACCTGAGGATGAACAGGGACATTTATAGATCTGATCGTAGGCTTTCTTCTAGCATCAATGACTTCAAGTTTTTTAAATTCCTGGGAACCACAAACAAAAAACTTTTAAATTAAATGAAAAGACTGCCTCTATAAAAAGAATAAAATTGCTCAATAGGGGATGCTTCTACTGCAATTGAAGACATTCAATCAGCCGCAGACTTTTGTTCTACCCTGAAATCAACGTGTCCTCGCCTCCTCCATAACAATCAGGTGTAGTTCTGCCACCACAAGGGAGTTTAATGCGTCGTTTGTTCAGTGGAAAGAATCATTGGATTGGACTGCTTCAAAGAACTTAATGTCCTAGGGTAAGCAAGACCTCAAATCGTGATCAGCCCTACTTTAAAGCTTTATTTACCAAGGAGGGCTTTCTAAATCATCCAAACAAACGGTTCAGGTGTTTGCTTTTCTCTGGAGCAAAGCCTCTTTGAACTTCAGAAAATATTCTCTCTATTAAAAGCCATTACCAGAAACAATTTGCATAGTGTACTGTAACGGAGTATGTTGATATGGGAAGAAGGCAGGTGGACGTTTAAAGGTCCCATGGCATGAAATGTTCATTTTATGAGGTTTTTCAACATTAATATGAGTTCCCCTAGCCTGAATATTGTCCCCAAGTGGATAGAAATGTTGATCGGTGTAAACCCGAGTTCTGGCTGTCTCTCTCTGCCCTTGAGAAAATGATAGGCCAGACGAGCCAATCCTGAAGTCTCCTGGTTTGACGTCCAAGCAGGAACGGTTTCCTCCCTTTCCTCCGCCCAGAGAATCTGCCACGCCCATGCAAACGCTCGAGAGATCATGGCTTGTGAACGAGTGAATGCTGGCAGTTTCTCAGTGTTTGGATGTACAAATGAAAACAGAAGTCTTTTTCAGTTCCTTCTGATCTGTGATCAGTGATTTCTGATGTGTAGCTAATTATTTATTATTCGTGCACACACTGCGGCTTCTCTCTCTCCCGACAGAACGGTGTTTTCGTGTTTTCTATCTTGTGAGTCAGTGTTTTTGTACGTCCTCGTCGCGTCTATCGGTTCTAAAATGTGAACGGCTCAACATCAGCACATCTTTAGAGATAAACCTCACACACGCCCAAGCTCGGCCTTCAACATCCCCGACCCCCAGTACTGCATCTGGCCCACAGCGGAGGCACCAAACGCGGCGTGAGATTAAGCAGAAGGAGGGTAAGCGTGAGGGTATCCGGCTAGGCTAGCTAGCTTTCCCCACAATAAACTGAATTACATTCGATTACTGCTGTTGTGTCTTTGTTTGCGCTGTGTACTCAACGCGCGTCACTGACGCTTTTATTTTATTTTAAAAATAATGCTATTATCAACACTTACTTTTAACTCGTTCATCTCGACAGCTGTAATGGTACTTTGCATGTGTTACAAAGTTGGTAATAATGATGAAGACGGACTCGGTGTGACTGGGACTCGTGTTTATTCAGAACTCTCAGATACAAACACAATAAACTCGCGCTGACTGACAGCGCTCTCATAACTCAGTAGTTACTATAAATAACTTTGTTAGCAATTGCTGAGCTCCATCTCTGGTACATTAGTGATGTCCGGTTCGCGAACGATCTTTCTTTTGAACCAGTTCTTTTTAGTGAACCGAATCAGTTCACCAAATCGGACTGAATCGTTCTAAACGGTTCGCGTCTCCAGTCAGCGCTGATCCATAATTTACTAAAGTTACTAACTTTCTGACATGAGTGACAGTCCCTCCGACTAGAAATAGACTAATAACCTGAAGTATATGCTGTAACTACAACAGTTCAGACATGCTGAGAACTGATGTGAAGTGAACTCAGGTCCATCCGTCTCTCTGGCAGCAGCTCGTGCCTGCTCCTGCCTCGTAGACCTCGTTAAACCACGCCCCCTCCGCTCATTTAAAATGCAAAGATGTCAGCCAATCACAACAGTGGGCGTTTTTACTGAAGTCTCAGCAGACACGCCTCTTGAAGCAGGGCATTCAGCCACAGGGCAAACAGCAGTATAGAAAAAATGCCTTTTATTTCTAAATTATGACATTTTATGATGTAAAAGTCATACTAACAATATAAGTACACCTCAGGAAACATTATAAAATAATAGAAAAATGCCATGCCATGGGACCTTTAAAGACTTTAATCATAAAATAAAAAAAAGGGGAAGCCTCTTCACGGACACACACACACACACGCATAGTAAAACATAGGGGAGAGCAGGGACGAAAGTACCATTTTTCAGAAAATCGTAATTTTAAAAGATAATGTTTTAGACCAAGATATATTTTTGCTGTGGCCAATAACTCACTAGTGTGGTCTATCAATAGCAGGTGGTATTTTGTACAAATGTAGAACGACTACAGTATAATTTCACTTTGAACATAAGCTGCACATTGTTACTTTTGACCCCATCAGGTGGGACGAAAGTAACACAACAATACAAGCTAGATTTTTTGGTGCTACTCTTGTTTTTATTAAACATACCTGACTATGACCTTGTTAATATGTAACTGCAAACATATTTTGTCCTTTATCTTTGCAAAAAAAATATTAAATGACATTTTCATTTTATATGTTTAAGTTCATCAAATGTTTCAAATGTAATATGACAGTACAAACTTGAATTGTTTAGAATATTTTTTAATTGCAATGTCAATCTATTTGATAAGTTTTTTCTTCAACAGTATGAACAATATCAAAATTAAATTAAATTAAATGTGCATAATATGCATTATATATATAATAGCGGGACAAAAGTGACAAGTGTTACTTTCGTCCCGACAGGAAGTCCTGACATTTAAACACGATTTACTTTTATACTGAGAAACTCTGAAAAGACAAACCTTCAGGGTGTGTATAAGCACTAAATAACCCGTAGATTGATCATTACTGTCACACATAAAACAAGAAACACAACTTGTAATTAGAAAAAAAGTACCGCTTCATTAATTTACTTGCTGTACTTGAAAACTGCATTTCGGACCAAACCACGGGAAACGATGGCGGAATCACGTGATATTTGGCAGATCCGTCAAGTGTTGTTTTTTGAACGTGCTGTCAAAGCTTGAAATGCAAATGTATTCAGGGCTCGGAGAAAATCGCGTTGTTACTTTTGCCCCGGTTCTCCCCTAAACAAAACACAACATAAAGTCCAGGCCGGGTCCTCTCTCGTCCTTCACTTCAGATGCACCTGTTCACAAAAGCATGCTAAGAAGTTCCTCGTGTCTTTCGTTCCCCTGAGCTCTGTACAATACATTCATCACGGTCTGAGCTTCTTTTCTTATATTAAATCTTATAAGGTGAATGCACTCACAAGTGATTGAATGATCGCATCGTTTTCTGTGCATCATTTTGCATCGCAATGCATCTTCCCAGCGAATCTACAATGCACATTTCACACATTAATTCTGCCCTGATTGTCATGATGGATAAATCGTTTTCCGTGCTTCTATCCTATTTGTTCTCCCCTGCTGTATCCTGGCCTGAAAACATGATATTTGTCCAGAAATATTTTCAAATCTGACTATACGTCAATGATCAGAGACCGGAATAGAGATACGTTTGGCTCAATCCGTCTGACCGCATGCTGTTTGATAAAGCAGATATGTGTATAAGATATAAAACAGAGCTGCTTGGCACATGTGTGTGTAATGAGATATTGACAAGGCGATTGCAGTATCATGAAGTTTTCACAAATGAGTTTAGCATTGCCTTCTGTCCAGCGTAAGGCGCTGTTGTTTTGTATTCTGCTCCATGTCTCCAACCCAGACGAGTCAGAAATGATAAGCCCACCTTGGCAATCAGACAGCATAAAATGAGAGCTGTGGATTCTAGCAATCTTGGAAGGCATCGGGAATCAGTTTCCATGATGTGGATAGCATGGTGACATTCGGCTAACCCTGCGGCAGTCACAGACCGGTAGCCTAAATGATGATTGCTTTTCCTTGTCTCCTCACTTCCTCCGATGCATTGCATGGGTACTCTCTTAGTTCCAGTGGAAATGCTCACAAATGCACATGCCTATATGACCCTCGCACATCCTCAGCTCTTCAGGTCCTGATAATTGAGAATCCATACGCCTGCTGAAGTATAACAAGCTTAACAGCATCTTGTTCCTGCTGTTTCTTTCACTTGCAACAAAATACTACAAGTTTGCCATCTATTAATGATTTCACGAAGAATCAATTCACTGTAAAAATGTTTTGTCAGGTAACTTAAAATCCATGTGATAAGAGGTGTGGGAAGTAAATGCATCATGTTTAAAGTAAATGTATCAAAAAAGTAAATGTAGCATGTTTGAAATTGACGCCATCCTTAATATTTACTATTTGAGTAGAGCTGGTTATGGTAAGGGGCGTGACGTTTCTCGAACACACGCTAAGCACACGCCAATCACAACACACTGGGTCAGCTAACCAATCACAGCACATTTCGTATTTCGGAAGGAGGGGCTTCATTGAAACTGGAACTAAACGGCGTGTTCGGCACAGACTGGGGAAAGAGGAGCTGTACAAAATGTGATTTTTGACATATATTCTAGTACACGCCAAAATCAAGACTTCGTAAGAGGGCATAATAGGACCTCTTTAAATATTTTATTTAAACATTATTAATTGAAATATTTTAAAAATTAAATCATTTAATAATACAATAAAATGTATATAACAAAAAATACAGACAGAGAAGTCCTATGAAATAGCATCATATTACGTAAATAGTGCATTTAACTATACATATGTAAATGTGATCATTTTTATAATTTTTTTTATTATGTGCAAGGATTTAAATATGAAATATGAATTTAACTTTCTTAAATATTTTTGCTGGACAAAATCTGGCTGCACTTTACTTTAAGGTGTCATTGTTACAGTGTAATTATATATTTAAGTACTGAGTAATATTAATTAACAACATGCACATACAGTACATCTGGAAAAGGATTCACAGCGCTTTACTTGCACATTTTGTTATGTTAGGGCTTTCCAAAATGGATTAAATTCATAATTTTCCTCAAAATTCTACAACAAATACCCCATTATGACAATGTGAAAGAAGTTTGTTTGATTTGAAATTTATTAAAAATAAAAATAAAAATAAATCACATGTACATTAGTATTCACAGCCTTTGCTCAATTCTTTGTTGAAGCACCAATCACAGCCTCAAGTCTCTCTGAGTTTGATGCTACAAGCTTGGCACCAAGTGGCTCCTCCTCCAGTTTCTCCTGAAGCCGATACAGAAGTGACTTAAACTGCAGTTCATGGAGTGAATCAAAAGGAGCAGAATCTCATTGAGCTCATGTTAAAAGGGCCAACTTTACAGCAGAAGAACACAAGTTTACAGTCTGGGACAAACTCTGCTTTTGGTCTATACGGCTAATGTTGCCCTTCATGACGACTGTGAGGGGGGGGAATTATTTTATAACTCATTCGTTTACATCATATAAAGCCTTAAAGTTCTGCATAATTAAGGGCGTGGCCTCTTTGAGTGACAGGTGGATTGCCGTTTGTCTGCTGTCTGTTAGTCATCACCTTAGCTCCGCCCACGTCCCGCCTCTTTGCCCATTGTCAGTTTTCCGGGAGTGACTCTGACAAGATGGCGACGGCCAGCTCGACCCGACTTTACGCTTCAGAACTGCTCTTCAGATCCTATGGGGGACGTCACAGACACTACGTCCATATTTTTTTACAGTCTAAGCTTGGCACACATTATTGGGCATTTTCTCAGTCTCCCAGTTCCTGCCGCTGAAAAACACCCCCACATCATGATGCTGCCACCACCATGCTTCACTGTAGGGATGGGATTGGCCAAGAGATGAGCGGGCAAAGAGTTCAATCTTTGTTTCATCAGACCAGAGAATTGTGTTCCTCATGATTTGAGAGTCCTTCAGGTCCTTTTGGCAAACTCCAAACAAACTTCTTTAACATTGTCATTATGGGGTTTGTAGATTCTTGAGGAAAATAATGAATTTAATCCATTTTGGAATAAGGCTGTAACATAACAAAATGTGAAGCGATGTGAATACTTTACGGATGCACTGTACTATAGGGCTAGGGTTTGGTTGAGGGTTAGTTGCATGTAATTATGCATCATTTACTGTTATTACTATGGTAAGTACAGGTAATGTGTGTAAAATAATAGTTACCGAACATGCTTTCTCTTTTATAGTGTTGTATTTTCTATCTGAACGCCTTGACTTATCTTATCCAACAGACATTGACGCCCCAACCAATCTGGCCACCAGGGATGTGACGGAGAACTCGGCCACTGTGACGTGGGATGGGGTTCGTGCTGAGATCGATGGCTACACGCTGACTTACAGCTCCGCAGAGGGCACTAGCCGAGAAATTAAAGTGGGAGCGGACGCCACGTCTCATCAGCTGACCTCTCTGAAGCCAGGCGTCCTGTACACAGTCTTCCTCTGGGCCTTTAAGGGCTCTCGTTCCAGCAGGAAGAGCATGACTGAGGCCGAGACGGGTAAGCTGTTCACCTTCTGGGCGAGGATGTGGGGCTTTGCCCGCTCTGTTTTTATTTCCTCATATCAAGCGTTCCCTCAAGGGATCTAGGCTTTGATCGTTCCAGTTTCTCAGTGAATGGAAGCGTGGCATTCTCGTTCTCAGATGCATCTAAGCCGTCATTTCCTTGCTTGGTTTTATTTCTTTTGACAGAGATTTTGTCTCTCCAACAAGGCTTTTGCATGCATTCCAAGCAGAAAACATTTACACTTGTTCATTTGGTACATGCACGATACACGTTTAATCTTAAGGGGCCAGTTGTTCAGAACATTTAATCTGGATCAAAATGATTTGGAATTTGAAATCCCATGTTTTGTTATCCAGGATCAGGTCATCCATCTTACTTTTGTACCGGTTTTTCAAAGCAAAATTGGATTGGATCACCCTGATCCAGATACACACCTTTTCAGATGACCAAATCTGGATTACTCGTGCTCTACGGAGCCCCTAAAGGGACATGTGATGGAAAAAATTTGAGTTGGGAAAACAAAAATTCCAATGCTTTTGCGTTCTCTCAGAAAAGTTTCGTGTAGCGT
>JARQWZ010001180.1:130000-167500 GCA_033150135.1 Gobio occitaniae | reverse complement strand
TTGATTGCATCGGTGTGAAAAGTCCTGCATCATCTCATGCATCATCTCACCTCTGTGTTGTTTATTAACCCGTTGTACAGATATAGACGCTCCTACTAACCTCATGACCCGAGAGGTGACCGAGGACTCGGCGTCTGTGACGTGGGACAAGGTGCAGGCGGACATTGAAGGCTACAGGCTGAGCTACAGCTCTACAGAGGGCTTGGGGCAGGAGGCTGGAGTGGAAGCTGACAGCACCTCCTACAGGTTCTCTGGTCTGAAGCCTGGAGTCGTCTACACAGTCTACATCTGGGCTGTGAAAGGCCCTCGCTCCAGCAGAAAGAGCTCCACAGAAGCAGAAACAGGTTATCTGATCTGTGCTTACTTCTTCTGCTAATGTCAAGTGAAGCATGACGAAGGTCTTTGCTAAGGTCTTGTCTCAGCATTAGTGATAACTGAATTCATTCAGCACAGAAAGCGTAACGGGGAAGAATGCATCACTTTTCAACACGTCTCATCTATTAAGAGCTCATTAAGAATGAGTTGTTGTTTCCTCATGTAACCGAGCACTTTTTGTTGATCCGCAGAGATTGATGCGCCCAAGAATCTCAAAGGCGTAGATGTTCAGACGGAAACCTCCACTATTACATGGAAAGCTCCTCAGGCTGATATTGAGGGCTACACCCTGACCTACAGGCCGGAGGACGGCAGCGAGCAGGTTTGCTCTACACACACACAGCGTTTGAAACTGTTCAATTGCATATTGTAACTTTTTAACGCTAAAAATTGACAAGGAATTATACATTAACCCTACAGCCGTCTTCTGGACAAATGTGGGCAAAACCTTTTTTTTTTTTTAAATACTTTTCTTAATCTGAGCGGTAAAAGACTTGGCTACTTTTCCTACGTTTGCCACCCAAAAATGGACTCGATTCTACAATGTTAAGTGCAGGGGCGCCGCTAGAAATTTTGGGCCCTATGAAAGAATATGATGTTGGGCCCCTACCGCACCAACCTAGCTATCCCAAATCTTTGTCTGCAATTTAATAATACTGACCAATTAAGCTCCGCTCGCTCAACCCAGAATGCCCCAATTGGCTGATGAAACATTGATTAAAATTAAGATACAATTCATACAAAACGAAATTTACTTTAAAGAAAGACTTTCTACAAAACAAAATTTAATGAAGTGGTCACAATCATGTCTGACCCACTCCATGTCTCCTGGCATTGCGCATCTTATGTGTCCTCTCACTGCTGTTCACTTTTCACAATCAACATAGATTGACAGATTGACAACATATATAGACATAAAAAAATAACATGATATTTGAACATAAATATAAAACGAAATACCTTTTCTTAAAAGCTACAAGAAGTATATTAGCCTACAGTACAGAGAAATGTCATGTCGGATTGGGATTTGAGCAAATGTCGTTTTACCTGTGAGCGTGAGCGGTTGCTGGATTTGGCCAGAAATGCAGAAATAAGCCATAATTTTGTTATATTTTTAACTCTTTGGTAAATTATACATTTATAATTTCTATTACATTACTACTAGTACTATTAGTACTAATAAAACCAATCTCTGGGGGCCCCAAAAGTGCGTGGGCCCTTAGAATCGTCCTAACTTCCCCCCCCCCTAAGCAGCGCCCCTGGTTAAGTGCTTGAAAAAAAAAATCCTTAATTCTGTCTTCGTGGACAAAAATGGGCACCCATAGGAATGAATGGGAAAAACTGTAATTCCGAGCATATTTTTTTATTTGTCCAATAAAAATCAATAAATCCAACACAATGCAGATCAAACTTACACACAAATGAAGGAGTGAGCCTATACAACACTCAATGTGGCAAACACTCTCACACACACACACACACACACACACACACACACACACACACACACACACACACACACACACACACACACACACACACACACACACACACACACACACACACACACACACACACACACACACACACACACACACACACACACACACTCAAACACATATCCACAAAAGCATTGGCATTGAAAGCCATTGAATGAGCCTATAACAGAGTGAGTTTTATTTTTTTATTTTTGTCAAATAAAAAACAGTCACTCACACACACACACACAAACAAATAAATTAAATGAGCCAATAACTGGGCAATTTAATTTTTTTTAAAAGATTGTTAAAACATTGGTTTACAGAGTTCAGCCCAAATGCAGCCATTGAGTTATAGTGCCATCTAGTGGCTATTGATATTGTAGCTTTAAAAAGAAATGAATACCATCATAGGTCACCAGACGTCACCACATTTTTAGGTTTTGGCTCTCTGGACTTGCTGATATTTTTTTTTTACTGAAGTGAAAGAAATATTAAATATAATATAAAAATAAGCATATTTTACATAAAAAATATGGCACTTTTAGAGGTAAATAAATAAATTAATGCCCAAATGTGTCCACGAGGGCGGGATTAGGGGATGTTATGCGAGGGGCCTTGAGGGTTAAGATTAACTCTTTCACCGCCATTGTTTTAAAAAAAGTTGCCAGCCACCGCCAGAATATTTTGAATATTAGAATATTTTGTTGTATGAATATCTGAGCATGCAACATAGCAAAAGAAATAGTCTCTGCTTTTAAACAAGAAATGTTTTATTCTAGCTTCATACATTCCTTTTTTATCAACACTTTAATATGAGTAAGTTTCATAAAAAAAAACAAAATTTTGAACAGAGAGCTGAGAAAATCTTGACAAAGCTCAATCTTTTAAAGGGATTTCCTGGTGTTAAGACTTGTATGGCTTAATATAACATAAAATATGTATCTTACTGAAATATATAGTAGAAAACCCATGAAAGATCCACGTTATTAAAAAAATCCATTACATATTTGGACAATTGGCGGCGCCATTTTGTTTGCGTTCTAGGTCGATGACATAGAATGGTTGCACTCGGCACTATTTGCACTTAACCACAACACAACTCGAAAAATGTTTCAGAGTTAAACAAAACCAATTAATTGCTTTGTAATTGCATTTAAAACACACTCAAACACACGTGCACACAAACACACACACACACACACACACACACCAACAGATCGGCACGCGCATAAATAGGGCATTATTTGAGTGGACGACCATTTGTAGTGGTGTCCGAAACCATAGTGGACGTTATTGAGTGCACTCATTCAATCCCACATCGCACCGCAATAACGAGTGTACAGCCGATGTACACACAACAGCTGTCAGACTTCACACACTCGTTTTCATTCACTCATCAAGTTTGTATTAGTGGATAACGTAGGGAATAGTGATTGAGGTTTTAGGGGGCGATTTCAGATTCAGCCTCTGTATAGGAGACTGATGAGGGCAGCCCATAACACATCTCGATTGAGACAGAGCAGTCTGTCAGATGTGTGTGTGTGTGTGTGTGTGTGTGTGCGTGTGCGAGAGAGAGTCTTTGTGCACGTGTGTTAAATGCAATTACAAAGCAATTGATTGGTTTTGTTTATCTCTGAAACATGTTTTGAGTTGTGTTGTGGTAAGAATAGCAGTTGATTGCCGAGTGCAACTATTCTAGGTCATCGACCTAGAACGCAAACAAAATGGCGCCACCCATTGTCCAAATATATAATGGGTTTTTAAATAACGCAGATCATGGGTTTTCTACTACATATTTCCGTAAGAGACATCCTTTATGTTATATTAAGCCATTCAAATCTTAACACCAGGGATCCCTTTAAGATTGAACATTAGTCTGGGGATCTGCTCTGTGTTTTCTACTGCACAAGAGGTGTGATCAACGAGCATAGTTCAAATGACTCTGTACGCAATTGGATAGTCCTTCAACCAATCAGACCACAAGAGGCATGATCAACATTAGCATTAGCTAATGGTCGTTACTGTAAAGTGTTCCCTGTTCTGTTTGTTAGTAGGTCTATCTGATATGATATATGAGACATTTGTCATTTTATTTGATTTGTTTCTCTGCTTTATTTTTTTTAGACTGTGGAAAAATCTTTGACTGCGCGGGACAATAGATTTGCTCTTTCTGGCCTTGCGATGGGGAAAAAGTACATCGTCACCATTGTTGCCTACAGGGGCTCGAAGAGGAGTAGAGTAGTGGAGACGACATTTACTACAGGTAATATATGAAATACATATTCCTTATTTCACTCCTAGTCAGGGTTCCCATTCGTTTCCGAATCCATTCAGCCGATCTCCGGGTCTGGCGGTAGCACTCTTAGCATAGCTTAGCATAGATCATTGAATCTGATTAGAGCGTTAGCATCTCGCTTGATATGATATTACACTGAAAATAGTCCCCAGCGCTCCCCTCAGTTATGTTGAGGGAAGTCAGACTATTTCCAGGCTAGAGTCAAGTTTTAAATAGGAAAAATATCGAAACTCTTTGGTCATTTTTTGAGCGAGATGTTTTTTTTTTACTAAAATCGTATAATATTTAGTCGACTAAAACTAGACTAAAACTAAAAACAATTCAGGTGATTAAAATATGACTAAAACTAAATGGCATTTTAGTCAAAATACTATGACTAAAACTAAATAAAAATTTGCTGTCAAAATTAACACTGGTTAAAAACAAAACAGCAAGTCCGCGAAACAACGAATGAAAAATGCAAGTAAGTTATTAGCTGTTTGTGGTCAGTCAATAGCTGCGTGTGGTGTCCAAGTTTGTAAATACAACCCCAAATCAGAAAAAGTTGGGAGAGTATGGAAAACGCAAATAAAAAATAAAAGAAGTGATTTCTAAATTTACTTTGACTTGTATTTCATTGCAGACAATATGAACAAAAAATATTTCATGTTTTGTCTGGTCAACTTCATGTCATTTGTAAATATGCATCCTTTCCTGTCATTCAGACCTGCAACACATTTCAAAAAAAGTTGGGACAGTAAAGCATTTACCACTTTGTAATGTTGCCATTCCTTTTCACAACACTTAAAAGACGTTTAGGGACTGAAGACACCAAGTGATGAAGTGTTTCAGGTGTAATTTTGTCCCATTCTTCCTGCAAACAAGTCTTAAGGTGGGCAACAGTTCGGGCTCTTCGTTGTCCACATTCTCTATTGGAGACAGGTCAGGACTGAGGCAGGCCAGTCAAGTACCCGAACCCTCTTCCTCCGCAGACAGCACTGCAGAATGTGTGCAGAATGTGCTTTTGCATTGTCTTGTTGAAATATGCATGGACGTCCCTGGAAAAGATGTCTTCTTGAAGGCAGCATATTATGCTCCAAAATCTCTATGTACTTTTCAGCATTAATGGTGCCTTCACAGAAGTGCAAGTTACCTTTGCCAAGGGCACTGACACAACCCCATACCATGACAGACCCTGGCTTCTGGACTTGTTGCTGGTAACAGTCTGGATGATCCTTTTCTTCTTTGGTCCGGAGCACACGGCGTCCATTCCTCCCAAAAAATACCTGAAATACTGCTTCATCTGACCACAGTACACGTTTCCACTGTGTGATGGTCCATCCCAGATGCCTCGAGCCCAGAGAAGTCGACGGCGCTTCTGGACACTGTTAACATAGGGCTTCCTTTTGGCACAGTACAGTTTTAACTGCCATTTGTGGATGTAACTACGTATTGTGGTACTTGACAAAGGTTTGCCAAAGTAGTCCTGAGCCCATGTGGTGATATGGCTTCTAGATGATGACGATTCTTGATGCAGTGCCGCCTGAGGGGTCGGAGATCACGGTTGTTCAGCTTAGGCTTGAGCCCTTGTCCTTTACGCACTAAAATTCCTCCAGATTCCTTGAATCTTTTAATTATGTTATGCACTGTTGAATGTGAAATATCCAAATCTCTTCCTATCTTTCTTTGAGGAACATTGTTTTTAAACATTTCAATACTTTTCTCACGTATTTGTTGGCAAACTGGCGATCCTCGGCCCATCTTTGCTCCTAAAGGATTAGACCTTTCTTGGATGCTGCTTTTGTACCAAATCATAATTACAATCACCTGTTGACATCACCTGTTTCAAATCACATCATTATTTAACCATTTTACCTCATTACTAGCCCTAAATTGCTCCTGTCCCAACTTTTTTTGAAATGTGTTGCAGGTCTGAATGACAGGAAAGGATGCATATTTACAAATGACATGAAGTTGACCAGACAAAACATGAAATATTTTGTGCTCATATTGTCTGCAATGAAATACAAGTCAAAGTAAATTTAGAAATCACTTTTTTTTATTTGCGTTTTCCATACTGTTCCATACTTTTCCATACTACCATAGTTGTGTACTCTGTCCACCTCTGAATTTAATCCTGGAACATGATCACCGAAAACGAGCGGGAACCCTGCTAGTGTGTCACCTTATTTCAAATAAAAGAAAGTGAATAGGAATAAAAAGCAGCACTGACTCAATGACCTGCCGTTGTTTGTAGTGGGTCAGCTGTACCCGTTCCCGATGGACTGCACTCAGATTATGAGGAACGGGAACATGGAGAGTGGCGTCTACTCGATCTACATCAATGGCAACCGCAGCAGATCCACACAGGTGTTCTGTGACATGACCACTGATGGCGGAGGCTGGATTGTGAGTGCCAAATATCATTATTAATTGATGCAATCTTCATTTTTTTATGTCTTGTATCTAACAACGTATCCAATGCATCACCCACAGGTGTTACAGAGACGAAACACCGGAAAAGTAGATTTCATGAAGCGCTGGAGAGAATATATGAAAGGCTTTGGAGAACTCAAAGAGGAATTTTGGCTCGGTATATCCGATCTCACTTATTGAACCCTTTCACTTGTTGATGTTGATTTGAGCGGCTCTGAGGCTGGTTTTGTTCTTTGTGAACAGGTTTAGAGAAGATCCATGAGCTGACCAACACTCCCACACAGTATGAGGCGCGCTTCGATCTGGGCTCGGGATCAGAGAGGAAGTATGCCGTCTACGACAACTTCAAGATAGCCCCAGTCAAACAGAAGTTTAAACTCACTATTGGCAACTACAAAGGAGACGCCGGTGAGCTGGATTATGTGATCGGATCATACCTAACAATATATATATTTGTTAACAGTTATAATATCTCAAGTAACGGAAATTTCAGTTTGTCCCCCGTTCACCCCCAAAACGAGATTATAACGCATTGACCATCCGACAGAGACGGACACACTTTACTGCAGGTTTCAGACTTTTAAATAAAGTAAACACATTTATAGATTTTAAATTCAAATTCCATATGATGCCTTTGGAAGCTGCAATAATCCTTTATAATTTGACAAAGTGTTTAAAACATATATTTTAGACACGCATTGAGTTCACTGACAACTACTACATGTTTAATTAATCATGAATTACATGTTAATAAAGCATTTATTAACACATTGAGTAAATATCACTATATGTCTAAATAATAAAATGTACTTTAAATAGTTTATTAATCATTTACTTACACTTTCTTGATGATCTTATGAACCACTGACAACTCCTAAATAACTGGTTTGTAAATAATAAAACACTTAATTTAGAAATGATAAATTGATCATTAATAAAGTATGAAATATGCTTTTAAATCAAGAACAAAGCATTTATAAACTGTTTACTAATGTCTAATAATGCTTTATAAATGATGAATGAACTATGAACTAATGATTCATAGCGTGAGTTATTGTGAAGTGGGTAACACTTTACAATAAGGTTGTATTAGTTAACATTAGTTAATACATTAAGTTAACATGAACTACCCATGAACAACAGCTCTGTTCAGCATTAGTTCATCTTTGTTAACGTTATATAAATCCAGCTGTTCATGTTAGTTCACGGTGCATTAACTAATGTTAGCAAGATTTTAATAATGCATTAGTAAATGTTGAAATTAACATTAACAAAGAAAAATAAATGCTTTATAAGTGCAGTTCATTATTCACTCTAAAAAATGCTGGGTTAAAAATAACCCAAGTTGGGTTGAAAATGGACTAACCCAGCAAATTTTAAGCAAATATTTAACCCAGCCACTAGTCCATTTTCAACCCAACTTGGGTTATTTTTAACCCAGCATTTTTTTGAGTGTAATGAACATTACTGTAAAGTGTTACCAAACATAGAAATATTTATTTCAAGATGCACAAAATGAAACTGTTCAACTGTACACTTAATATAACATGAAAACTAAACCTCTGCAATATCATATAAAAATAAAAAAGGAACTAAATAAGCAACAAAATAAGAAAGCAAGTAAATAATAAAAAAAAAGCAACAAATTGAATATACGTCAACAAAATAAGCAACAAAATGAAAAAAAGAACAAAATAAGAAAGTGAATATAAATTAAAAAGAGCAACAAAATGAATATACGTCAACAAAATAAACAACAAAATGAACAAAAAGAACAAAATAAGTAAGAAAGTGAAAATGAATAACTGAGCCTATAAATCTTTATAAAAGCTTTACGAGGCATAAATCGTCCTCACTTTAGATCTCAGAAATAGTTCACTGACAACTACTACATGTTGAATTAATCATGAATTATGTGTTAATAAAGCATTAATTAACACACTGAGTAAATATTACTATGTCTAAATAATAAAATGTACTTTAAATAGTTTATTAATCATTTACTTACACTTTCTTAATGATCTTATGAACCACTGACAACTCCTAAATAACTGGTTTGTAAATAATAAAACACTTAATTTAGAAATGATAAATTGATCATTAATAAAGTATGAAATATGCATTCATAAATGATGAATTAACTATTATACGCTGGATTTACTAAACTTTTTTTATGTCAACAGGTTTCATGAAACTGGGTTATGTTGAATTTAATGAACATTGTTTATTTCAGTAAACTTAAGTTTTTTAACGTAAGGTTAATTCAATGCCATTTCGTTGAATCAGGTTAACATTCTTAATTTTGCCCAAAACTATTAAGTTTGATTATTCTAATATTAATATCAAACAAAAACCAAAAACAAGTAATTTGGTGTAATTGATTATTTTTATTTAGTGAAATATAATTTTGACAATATTTACAAATGTTATCTAAAAAGAAAACTTTTTACAAAATCTTATTGACTAGCCAGAAGATGGTTTTATTACATCCATGGCATGCCCAAAGTATTTGTTTTTAATTATTAAAACAACTTTAATAGTCATTAGCAGGTCCTCAGCCCAATCAAATGCTCTACTTCACCACAATAACCTCCAAACACACTAACACACCAGAATATCTTTCACATATAAACAGAAAAGAACATTAAACATTAACAAGTCTTCCGATTGTTATATGCTTATATTTACTCTCCGTGTCCAGTCCTGTCCAAAGCATGATGGGAAGGGGAAATCCTGTCCCTGGTTTCTATAATGCAATGAAAAGAATTGTGTTGGATTAACTTAATTTACTTAAGTAAACTGAACAAGCATCAAATTATATTTTCGGCCTACTTAACCGAAACACGTTCTCTCAAAATGAAAATATTGAGTTGAGCTAAAACGCAGCTGTTTCCAGTCAGTTTAACACAATGCAGTTATACAATGGTGTTAAATGAAAATTATTTTTTTGAGGTGTGCTTTACCTAATGCTTTAGCGTGAGTTATTATGAAGTGTTGTCAGTGGAGTTATTAATAACCTGTCGTGCGCAGGTGATGCCATGACGTACCATCAGGGAGGATCGTTCTCCACCGTTGACTCGGACAATGACATTGCTCTGGGGAACTGTGCCCTCACCCATCAGGGAGCCTGGTGGTACAAGAACTGCCACCTGGCCAATCTCAACGGCAGATTCGGGGATAACAGACACAGTATGGTGAGTTAAATTAAGAGGAGTTAAGGGGATGGCATTATTCTGCGGTGATGAGATGTAAGAGCCAGCAGAGGGAGCTCTCGAGTTACAGCACCAACAGCCCAATAATTCAGAAGAAGAGTGTCCTGAATCTATCACATCTCATAAGTTCACTAATCAGACGATACTTTCCAGCTGTTTGGAGATGTATGTTCCCATTAGAGCTCTTATTTCTGTGAGGTTAACAGGTTTACTGACTGAGTTAGGACACGAGGAGCAGAACATGTGTTTACTAAATGTCAAGCTAAGCTTAGGTGGTAAAGTAAAATAATCTGTGCCAATTGCAGTGTTAACTGTGGCATTTTAGAAACTTTATTTATTTTGTTATTTTTTTTTTATAGAAATGGCCCAAATACACACAATCATTTAGGAAGGTTTTGAAAGAAATGAATAGAGGAGAGCAACACAACCTAACACTTTCTGACACACTCAGTTTGTGTAAATCCACTTGGGGTTCAGTGTATTTATTGTTTCCCACATTCATTTCACACATGTCTAGTACAATTATGTGGTTTTGTTTTATTAATACAGTTTATACTTTTCTCTTTATTTACCCTGAAAGAATGGAAGTGAAATGTGACGACATGCCCCGTAGTAACATGAGCATATGACAGATTAATGTCATCATACAAGCAAAAAAATAGAAATGAAAAACTAAAATATTTTGTCAATAAAATACAATTATTAACTTTTTCAAATAAAATAATGGCATTTTTTTAATCCTTAAAAATATTTTTTTTTTTTGAAACAGCTCAAAACAGTTCAAAACTTCATCATAATTAATAACTTCTGAACATTGACTCTCAGTCTTTATCTCATGGTTTCTCAATAGAGTTAATAAAGTTATCTCTCAGATCAGCACTAAACAACATCTCAACTCTTACAGAACACACACAAGACTAACATCATAGCAGATTACAGTAATAGCAGATTTGTCTAATTTTAAATAAACACAAAAAGCAGAGATGAAAAATTGACTTAAGTAGGACATTTACTTTTGCTTTGGTTAAATAAAAGTTCAGTGATATTGCCCAAAGAATTTTTAATTTTCAATATTAATTTTAATGTTGTAAATATGATTTTAAAAGTCCTCATTATTAGATAAAAAGTCAAAATATGAGATGCTAAGTCATAATTATAAGATAAAATGTTGAAATTAGATTTTAAAAGTCTAAATTAGGACCAAAACAGACACTAAGACATTTAAGAGATGAAATCATGCTTGTTATTTTTATTTTAAATGCGCTTAAATTGTGTGTGTGTGTGTGTGTGTGTGTGTGTGTGTGTGTGTGTGTGTGTGTGTGTGTGTGTGTGTGTGTGTGTGTGTGTGTGTGTGTGTGTGTGTGCGTGTGCGTGTGCGTGTGCGTGTGCGTGTGCGTGTGCGTGTGCGTGTGCGTGTGAGAAGAGCTGGAGAGATAAAGGGACTGGACTTGATGGTTCCCACAAAAAATCTTAAACACTTTTCAACACTGATAATAATCATAAATGTTTCTTGAGCATCAAATCCTCATATGAGAATGATTTCTGAAGGATCATGTGACGCTGAAGACTGGAGGAATGATGATAAATTCAGATTTGCACCACAGAAATAAATTATATTTTAAATGATATTCAAATAGAAACCAGTTATTTTAATTTGGAAAAATATTTCACAATATTACAGTTTGTACTGTATTTTTGTTGAAGTAAATGCAGATTTGGGGAGCATAAGAGACACTTATGTCTTATCTTTCCAACACTACACTTTTGAACAGAAAATGGCCGCTTTATATTTGTCAGAGATGCTCCTGGATGATGAATGAGCTCATGAATGTCAAACCCGTCCTCAGGGCGTGAACTGGGAGCCGTGGAAGGGTCACCTGCAGTCGCTGGACTTTGCAGAGATGAAGATCCGGCCAGTGGGAGCCGCGGGCAGACAGAAGCGGGCGCTGAAGAGGAGGCCAGCCGTCTATTAACAATACCTTGACAAAAACTACAAAAAAAAGCCATTTTCAAATCCAAAACGTGTGGGAATTGGATCAAACCAGGTTGGGAATGGTCTTCACATCAGGAAAGCCACTTCTTACCCGCTGTGTGTTGTATCATCTTACAAAAGGCAGATTTAGATTATGCTTTAGTTCTTTAAGTTTAGTATATTTACACACTGCATATTAGAGAACACTAAATATGTGGAATCCCAGTGCCATACAGTGTTTTCATACATCTAACTGAGGGTTTATTGAATTATGATCTTCACAGAACCTCTTTTTTACTTTATTACAGTGTTTTCCAAAGGACGTTGTACTGTATGATAATTTTTTTAATGGATATTAATGACCCCCCCCCCCCCTTCTCAAAATAGCTGACAGTTATGATTAAATTTCAATGTCATGCATAAAAAAGACGTTTTATAATAGAGGTTAAGCTATGTCTTCCATGGATGTGTACTGTTGTACTATAATTCCTGACACAGACACCAAATTAAGTGTCATATTTTTACAGAAATAAATCTTGTTGAAATAAAACGCATCTGGAATCTTTCATACACACGTGAGCACATCACCAGTCATAAGGGAGATGTACAGCTCATCTTCATCTGAATAAATCATCTCTCACTGATGTATGGTTTGTTAGGATAGGACAATATTTGAACATCTGAGGGTGCAAAAACATCTAAATATTGAGAAAATCTCCTTTAAAGTTGTCCAAATGAAGTCCTTAGCAATGCATATTACTACTAATAATACATTTATGATATGAACATTGACCAAATATCTTCATGGAGCATGATCTTAATATCCTCATGATTTTTGGCATAAAAGAAAAATGGATAATTTTGACCCATACGATGCCACAGATATACCCGTGAGACGCAGCACTGCTGTTGAGCTCCAGGGGCACAAACTTTATGAGTTTTGACGGCTCTATAGGCCAAAATAACGGGAAATTAGAAAAATCACACCACATATTGCAGCATTTCAGCTTCATTAGCTCTGCAGTGGGCCCTCAGAAATGTAAGATTTGATCATACAGGGAAAATCAGCTGTTAGAGGAACTGCCATGAGAAGGAGGAGCAGGACTGCAGCTCTGCTTCACTTTCCCCTCATCAGTCCGGGCCTGAATCACTGTTCTGAATGGGGTTTGTTATATTTCCTCTCCCCACCTTCCCCTCCTGCATTAGTGTGAGCTGGAGCATGAGACAAAACAAGGCCTGTTTGTGTGGAGATCTGGGCAGTGTGTGTGTGTGTGAGCAGGGGAGAGTTTCCTGACGCTCAGGACTGTTATGGGATGGAAAACTGCAGCAATAGGGTGTGTCCACGGCTGCAAACGGTTCAGCAGTTTATACTCTCTCCATATAAACATACAGCAGATCTGTCACTAACCCTAACGCCACATTATACGTCTATAAAGCTTTCCTTTGCTCATTTATTGGACACAAAGTGAAACATTTTTGTTCAGTGAAACAGAAGAGTAAAAATACATTGGTGTCTAAAATAAAATAATTGCACTTAATTGTAAGTTACATACAGTAACATAAAGTCAGAGGTGGAAAGTGACGAATTACATTTACTCGCGTTACTGTAATTGAGTAGTTTTTCTGTGTACTTCTACTTTTTTAAGTAGTTTTAAAAATCTGTAATTATACTTTTACTTAAGTATGTTTTGTTTGAAGTATTGTACTTCGCTACATTTTAAACCACATCCGTTACTGAGTAAAAATAAATAATACAAAGGGATGAAAATCGTGAGACCCAGCTGAAAGAGAAACGGCGTCATGAATCCCTGGATAGTATGGAAATACTTTGGATTAGACAAAAAATAGCCGGGTGTTGTCCTGGAGGATATTAGCAAACAAATGTTGCTGCACAGGAGGAAACACATAGAACATGTTGAGGAACACCATCCCTCTGTGCGGATGAAGGTACGTTTATAACTTAAGGCCGAATGTTTTCTGTGATGCAGAGGGAATCCCGGAATTACAGAATAACGCAGATGTCACGTAAAACACGCAAACTGATGGATGAATGAATACATCGACAGTAGAGCTGTACAATAAATCAAATCACGACATGCTCTGTGAATATTAAAGCTCAAAACACTGCTATATGAATATATGATCTGCTTGTTCGGTCTCTGTGTGAATGAGCAGCTCCGTTTCGTCTACTAGCCTACATACATAAGTAGCCTCGCGCTCGTGGTGTTTAACGTCTCAAAAAACATATTTGGGCATGAACATACAGTATGAACATTTCCAAAGCTGATCTGAGACCCCCTAATGAACATTTTCATAATTTTATTTGATTAAAAGCCATTATCAAATACACTCTGAAACAGATCTTCACTGAAATAGGTCCTCACTAAAACCAGTCAAAATAAACAGTTTAACTATGAAATTGTGACAGAAATATATTACTATTGTAGACCTATAGAATACTTGTCAAAATAATAATAACAACAATAATAATATTACATAATTTAAACATTATTTAAGAATATATTTTTAAATCCATGGTTTAATTTAGTAAAACAGCAGCGCTTTGCCCCAAAAAATGAAAGGACAAGTATTTGATTACCACCATTTTGGTAATGTATTTGTATTAAATCATAAAAAGAAAAATTTCTTAGGACTCTATGGCCCGGTTTCACAGACAGGGCTTAGACTAAGCCAGGATTAGGCCTTAGTTCAATTAGGACATTTAAGTAACTTTTATAAACGTGCCCAAGAAAAAAACATTACTGGTGTGCATCTTGAGATAAAACAATGCCACTGACATATTTTAAGATTTGTCAGTGCAAGATTCTTTCAGTTAAAACAGCTCAAACATGCATTTTAGTCTAGGATTAGCTTAAGCATTGTCTGTGAAACTGGGGGTATTATTCTTAAAGTTGTTAATCTAATTCATAATAATTTATTTAGTTCATTAGACATGTTTTATTGAAATTTTAATAATAAAAAAAAAATGGTTTCAAGTTTGTTATAATAAAGCATTTGTTCAAAAAAAAAAAAAAATCTCATTAATTTAATGCCATTTTAACTGGTGATAATAATAACCATAATTGAATAATACAGTTTATTTTTTAAATAATAAATACCTTGATGCTGTGAAACTAATGTTTTCATATCGTGAAAATCTCATTCTATTACAACCCCCCCGCTGTTAAAAAAAAAGTAATACTCTGAGTACATTTTAAATGAACTACTTTTTACTTTTACTTGAGTACATTTTTAGACGAGTACTTTTACTTCTACTTAAGTAAAATTTCATTGAAGTAATAGTACTTTTACTTGAGTAGAATATTTTGTTACTCTTTCCACCTCTGCATAAAGTTAAAATAAATTCCACTTTATATTAGGTGGCCTTAACTACTTACACATTTAAGTTACTCATTTGATAAAATGCACTTATTGTGTACATACATGTTTTTACATTATACTTACATTTAAATTTTTTTATTTCTGTAGTTACGAGTATAATTACACTGTTTACAACTAACCCTACCGTTAAACTTACCCACACCACCACACCTGTCCCTAACTTTACCCTTAAACTTACCCACACCACCACACCTGTCCCTAACTTTACCCTTAAACTTACTCACACCACCACACCTGTCCCTAACTTTACCCTTAAACTTACTCACACCACCACACCTGTCCCTAACTTTACCCTTAAACTTACCCACACCACCACACCTGTCACTAACTTTACCCTTAAACTTACCCACACCACCACACCTGTCCCTAACTTTACCCTTAAACTTACCCACACCACCACACTTGTCCCTAACTTTACCCTTAAACTTACCCACTCCACCACACCTGTCCCTAACTTTACCCTTAAACTTACCCACACCACCACACCTGTCCCTAACTTTACCCTTAAACTTACTCACACCACCACACTTGTCCCTAACTTTACCCTTAAACTTACCCACTCCACCACACCTGTCCCTAACTTTACCCTTAAACTTACCCACACCACCACACCTGTCCCTAACTTTACCCTTAAACTTACCCACACCACCACACCTGTCCCTAACTTTACCATTAAACTTACTCACACCACCACACCTGTCTCTAACTTTACCCTTAAACTTACTCACACCACCACACCTGTCCCTAACTTTACCCTTAAACTTATCCACACCACCACACCTGTCCCTAACTTTACCCTTAAACTTATCCACACCACCACACCTGTCCCTAACTTTACCCTTAAACTTACTCACACCACCACACCCGTCCCTAACTTTACCCTTAAACTTACCCACACCACCACACCTGTCCCTAACTTTACCCTTAAACTTACTCACACCACCACACCTGTCTCTAACTTTACCCTTAAACTTACTCACACCACCACACCTGTCTCTAACTTTACCCTTAAACTTACTCACACCACCACACCTGTCCCTAACTTTACCCTTAAACTTATCCACACCACCACACCTGTCCCTAACTTTACCCTTAAACTTATCCACACCACCACACCTGTCCCTAACTTTACCCTTAAACTTACTCACACCACCACACCCGTCCCTAACTTTACCCTTAAACTTACTCACACCACCACACCCGTCCCTAACTTTACCCTTAAACTTACTCACACCACCACACCCGTCCCTAACTTTACCCTTAAACTTACTCACACCACCACACCTGTCCCTAACTTTACCCTTAAACTTACTCACACCACCACACCCGTCCCTAACTTTACCCTTAAACTTACTCACACCACCACACCTGTCCCTAACTTTACCCTTAAACTTACTCACACCACCACACCTGTCCCTAACTTTACCCTTAAACTCACCCACACCACCACACCTGTCCCTAACTTTACCCTTAAACTTACTCACACCACCACACCTGTCCCTAACTTTAACCTTAAACTTACTCACACCACCACACCTGTCCCTAACTTTACCCTTAAACTTACCCACACCACCACACCTGTCCCTAACTTTACCCTTAAACTTACTCACACCACCACACCTGTCCCCAACTTTACCCTTAAACTTACCCACACCACCACACCTGTCTCTAACTTTACCCTTAAACTTACCCACACCACCACACCTGTCCCTAACTTTACCCTTAAACTTACCCACACCACCACACCTGTCCCTAACTTTACCCTTAAACTTACCCACACCACCACACCTGTCCCTAACTTTACCCTTAAACTTACCCACACCACCACACCTGTCCCTAACTTTACCCTTAACCTTAACCACACCACCACATCTGTCTCTAACTTTACCCTTAAACTTACTCACACCACCACACCTGTCCCTAACTTTACCCTTAAACTTACTCACACCACCACACCCGTCCCTAACTTTACCCTTAAACTTACCCACACCACCACACCTGTCCCTAACTTTACCCTTAAACTTACTCACACCACCACACCTGTCTCTAACTTTACCCTTAAACTTACTCACACCACCACACCTGTCTCTAACTTTACCCTTAAACTTACTCACACCACCACACCTGTCCCTAACTTTACCCTTAAACTTATCCACACCACCACACCTGTCCCTAACTTTACCCTTAAACTTATCCACACCACCACACCTGTCCCTAACTTTACCCTTAAACTTACTCACACCACCACACCCGTCCCTAACTTTACCCTTAAACTTACTCACACCACCACACCCGTCCCTAACTTTACCCTTAAACTTACTCACACCACCACACCCGTCCCTAACTTTACCCTTAAACTTACTCACACCACCACACCTGTCCCTAACTTTACCCTTAAACTTACTCACACCACCACACCCGTCCCTAACTTTACCCTTAAACTTACTCACACCACCACACCTGTCCCTAACTTTACCCTTAAACTTACTCACACCACCACACCTGTCCCTAACTTTACCCTTAAACTCACCCACACCACCACACCTGTCCCTAACTTTACCCTTAAACTTACTCACACCACCACACCTGTCCCTAACTTTAACCTTAAACTTACTCACACCACCACACCTGTCCCTAACTTTACCCTTAAACTTACCCACACCACCACACCTGTCCCTAACTTTACCCTTAAACTTACTCACACCACCACACCTGTCCCCAACTTTACCCTTAAACTTACCCACACCACCACACCTGTCTCTAACTTTACCCTTAAACTTACCCACACCACCACACCTGTCCCTAACTTTACCCTTAAACTTACCCACACCACCACACCTGTCCCTAACTTTACCCTTAAACTTACCCACACCACCACACCTGTCCCTAACTTTACCCTTAAACTTACCCACACCACCACACCTGTCCCTAACTTTACCCTTAACCTTAACCACACCACCACATCTGTCTCTAACTTTACCCTTAAACTTACTCACACCACCACACCTGTCCCTAACTTTACCCTTAAACTTACCCACACCACCACACCTGTCCCTAACTTTACCCTCAAACTTACCCACACCACCACACCTGTCCCTAACTTTACCCTTAAACTTACCCACACCACCACACCTGTCCCTAACTTTACCCTTAAACTTACCCACACCACCACACCTGTCCCTAACTTTACCCTCAAACTTACCCACACCACCACACCTGTCCCTAACTTTGACCTTAAACTTACCCACACCACCACACCTGTCCCTAACTTTAACCTTAAACTTACCCACACCACCACACCTGTCCCTAACTTTAACCTTAAACTTACCCACACCACCACACCTGTCCCTAACTTTACCCTTAAACTTACCCACACCACCACACCTGTCCCTAACTTTACCCAGAGATGTATAAAGTACTAGAGACACATTCTTGAGTAAAAGTACAAGTTCCTTATCAAAAAAGTGACTTGAGTAGAAGTTGAAGTGCTCTTTAAGCACCACACTTAAGTAGAAGTACTAAAGTATTCAACATTTTTTGTACTTAAGTATTGCAAGTAGTTTATTTTAAAATGTACTACTCAAGTACTTAAAGTAAAAGTACAAGTATTGTGTTATGTAGTTTTTAAAGAAAGTAGTCAAAAGTTTGAACATCATATTGTTTTTATTATTTCAAATGATTAAGCTAAAGGACAATCACAATGTTGGTAGGTAATTTTTCTACATATTGTCATATAAATAACCTGAAAATACTGTAGTTCATTAAGATTAAATCTTACTATAACCACTCTTACTAAAAAAAATGGGGTAAGCACACTTATATTCTCATTTCAAGAGGTGTTCTGAGTAAATGATTTGTTTGTAACACTTTACAATATGGTTTGATTTGTTAACATTACATTAGTTAATGTATTAGACTAATAACATTAACTAACCATGATCAATACATTTGTTACTGTATTTATTAATCTTTGTTAATCTTAGTTAATAAAAACACAGCTGCTCATTGTTTGTATATGTTACTTCACAGTGCACATGAACTATGTAAACAAATAGAGAGCAATTTGAGCGCAAGACGCTCGTGTTGTTTTAAAGACAGTGAATGCGCGCTCGCGGGGCTCTCGCGCGCTCTCTCTCTCGCACTCTTGCGCGCGCGCTCTCTCTCGCGCGCTCTGTCTCTCTCTCGCGCTCTGTCTCTCTCTCACACTCTCGCGCACGCTCTCTCTCTCGCACTCTCGCGCGCGCTCTCTCTCTCATGCGCGGTAATGTGGGTTTGGAATGGAATGATTCGTAACATTTTTATAATTGTAACGAGTAACGATGCAGCACATAAAAAAAATATCGGAGTAAAAGTATTAAACTCATCGAAAATATGTACTGAAGTAAAAGTGGAAGTAGGAGAAAAAAATAATACTCTAGTAAAGTACAGATACTGCCTTTTAATACTTAAGTACAGTAGTGAAGTAGTTCTACTTCGTTACTATACATCTCTGACTTTACCCTTAAACTTACCCACACCACCACACCTGTCCCTAACTTTACCCTTAAACTTACCCACACCACCACACCTGTCCCTAACTTTACCCTTAAACTCACCCACACCACCACACCTGTCCCTAACTTTACCCTTAAACTTACTCACACCACCACACCTGTCCCTAACTTTAACCTTAAACTTACTCACACCACCACACCTGTCCCTAACTTTACCCTTAAACTTACCCACACCACCACACCTGTCCCTAACTTTACCCTTAAACTTACTCACACCACCACACCTGTCCCCAACTTTACCCTTAAACTTACCCACACCACCACACCTGTCTCTAACTTTACCCTTAAACTTACCCACACCACCACACCTGTCCCTAACTTTACCCTTAAACTTACCCACACCACCACACCTGTCCCTAACTTTACCCTTAAACTTACCCACACCACCACACCTGTCCCTAACTTTACCCTTAAACTTACCCACACCACCACACCTGTCCCTAACTTTACCCTTAACCTTAACCACACCATCACATCTGTCTCTAACTTTACCCTTAAACTTACTCACACCACCACACCTGTCCCTAACTTTACCCTTAAACTTACCCACACCACCACACCTGTCCCTAACTTTACCCTTAAACTTACCCACACCACCACACCTGTCCCTAACTTTACCCTTAAACTTACCCACACCACCACACCTGTCCCTAACTTTACCCTTAACCTTAACCACACCATCACATCTGTCTCTAACTTTACCCTTAAACTTACTCACACCACCACACCTGTCCCTAACTTTACCCTCAAACTTACCCACACCACCACCACACCTGTCCCTAACTTTACCCTTAAACTTACCCACACCACCACACCTGTCCCTAACTTTACCCTTAAACTTACCCACACCACCACACCTGTCCCTAACTTTGACCTTAAACTTACCCACACCACCACACCTGTCCCTAACTTTAACCTTAAACTTACCCACACCACCACACCTGTCCCTAACTTTAACCTTAAACTTACCCACACCACCACACCTGTCCCTAACTTTACCCTTAAACTTACCCACACCACCACACCTGTCCCTAACTTTACCCAGAGATGTATAAAGTACTAGAGACACATTCTTGAGTAAAAGTACAAGTTCCTTATCAAAAAAGTGACTTGAGTAGAAGTTGAAGTGCTCTTTAAGCACCACACTTAAGTAGAAGTACTAAAGTATTCAACATTTTTTGTACTTAAGTATTGCAAGTAGTTTATTTTAAAATGTACTACTCAAGTACTTAAAGTAAAAGTACAAGTATTGTGTTATGTAGTTTTTAAAGAAAGTAGTCAAAAGTTTGAACATCATATTGTTTTTATTATTTCAAATGATTAAGCTAAAGGACAATCACAATGTTGGTAGGTAATTTTTCTACATATTGTCATATAAATAACCTGAAAATACTGTAGTTCATTAAGATTAAATCTTACTATAACCACTCTTACTAAAAAAAATGGGGTAAGCACACTTATATTCTCATTTCAAGAGGTGTTCTGAGTAAATGATTTGTTTGTAACACTTTACAATATGGTTTGATTTGTTAACATTACATTAGTTAATGTATTAGACTAATAACATTAACTAACCATGATCAATACATTTGTTACTGTATTTATTAATCTTTGTTAATCTTAGTTAATAAAAACACAGCTGCTCATTGTTTGTATATGTTACTTCACAGTGCACATGAACTATGTAAACAAATAGAGAGCAATTTGAGCGCAAGACGCTCGTGTTGTTTTAAAGACAGTGAATGCGCGCTCGCGGGGCTCTCGCGCGCTCTCTCTCTCGCACTCTTGCGCGCGCGCTCTCTCTCGCGCGCTCTGTCTCTCTCTCGCGCTCTGTCTCTCTCTCACACTCTCGCGCACGCTCTCTCTCTCGCACTCTCGCGCGCGCTCTCTCTCTCATGCGCGGTAATGTGGGTTTGGAATGGAATGATTCGTAACATTTTTATAATTGTAACGAGTAACGATGCAGCACATAAAAAAAATATCGGAGTAAAAGTATTAAACTCATCGAAAATATGTACTGAAGTAAAAGTGGAAGTAGGAGAAAAAAATAATACTCTAGTAAAGTACAGATACTGCCTTTTAATACTTAAGTACAGTAGTGAAGTAGTTCTACTTCGTTACTATACATCTCTGACTTTACCCTTAAACTTACCCACACCACCACACCTGTCCCTAACTTTACCCTTAAACTTACCCACACCACCACACCTGTCCCTAACTTTACCCTTAAACTTACCCACACCACCACACCTGTCCCTAACTTTACCCTTAAACTTACACACACCACCACACCTGTCCCTAACTATACCCTTAAACTTACCCACACCACCACACCTGTCCCTAACTTTACCCTTAAACTTACCCACACCACCACACCTGTCCCTAACTTTACCCTCAAACTTACCCACACCACCACACCTGTCCCTAACTTTACCCTTAAACTTACCCACACCACCACACCTGTCCCTAACTTTACCCTTAAACTTACTCACACCACCACACCTGTCCCTAACTTTACCCCTAAACTTACCCACACCACCACACCTGTCCCTAACTTTACCCTTAAACTTACCCACACCACCACACCTGTCCCTAACTTTACCCTTAAACTTACCCACACCACCACACCTGTCCCTAACTTTACCCTTAAACTTACACACACCACCACACCTGTCCCTAACTTTACCCTTAAACTTACCCACACCACCACACCTGTCCCTAACTTTACCCTTAAATTTACTCACACCACCACACCTGTCCCTAACTTTACCCTTAAACTTACCCACGCCACCACACCTGTCCCTAACTTTACCCTTAAACTTACCCACACCACCACACCTGTCCCTAACACCACCACACCTGTCCCTAACTTTACCCTTAACCTTACCCACACCACCACACCTGTCCCTAACTTTACCCTTAACCTTACCCACACCACCACACCTGTCTCTAACTTTACCCTTAAACTTACCCACACCACCACACCTGTCCCTAACTTTACCCTTAAACTTACCCACACCACCACACCTGTCCCTAACTTTACCCTTAAACTTACACACACCACCACACCTGTC
Organism: Gobio occitaniae; assembly: GCA_033150135.1. Classification (NCBI taxonomy): domain Eukaryota; kingdom Metazoa; phylum Chordata; class Actinopteri; order Cypriniformes; family Gobionidae; genus Gobio; species Gobio occitaniae. Next base: position 144,720 of record JARQWZ010001180.1, on the reverse strand, counting down.
CCTAACTTTACCCTTAAACTTACCCACACCACCACACCTGTCCCTAACTTTACCCTTAAACTTACTCACACCACCACACCTATCCCTAACTTTACCCTTAAATTTACTCACACCACCACACTTGTCCTTAACTTTACCCTTAAACTTACCCACACCACCACACCTGTCCCTAACTTTACCCTTAAACTTACTCACACCACCACACCTGTCCCTAACTTTACCCTTAAATTTACACACACCACCACACTTGTCCCTAACTTTACCCTTAAACTTACTCACACCACCACACCTGTCCCTAACTTACCCTTAAACTTACTCACACCATCACACCTGTCCCTAACTTTACCCTTAAACGTACCCACACCACCATACCTGTCCCTAACTTTACCCTTAAACTTACCCACACCACCACACCTGTCCCAAACTTTACCCTTAAACTTACCCACACCACCACACCTGTCCTTAACTTTACCCTTAAATTTACTCACACCACCACACCTGTCCCTAACTTTACCCTTAAACTTACCCACACCACCACACCTGTCCCTAACTTTACCCTTAAACTTACTCACACCACCACACCTGTCCCTAACTTTACCCTTAAACTTACCCACACCACCACACCTGTCCCTAACTTTACCCTTAATCTTACCCACACCACCACACCTGTCCCTAACTTTACCCTTAAACTTACTCACACCACCACACTTGTATCTAACTTTACCCTTAAACTTACCCACACCACCACACCTGTCCCTAACTTTACCCTTAAACTTACTCACACCACCACACCTGTCCCTAACTTTACCCTTAAATTTACACACACCACCACACCTGTCCCTAACTTACCCTTAAACTTACTCACACCATCACACCTGTCCCTAACTTTACCCTTAAACTTACCCACACCACCACACCTGTCCCTAACTTTACCCTTAAACTTACCCACACCACCACACCTGTCCCAAACTTTACCCTTAAACTTACCCACACCACCACACCTGTCCTTAACTTTACCCTTAAATTTACTCACACCACCACACCTGTCCCTAACTTTACCCTTAAACTTACTCACACCACCACACCTGTCCCTAACTTTACCCTTAAACTTACCCACACCACCACACCTGTCCCTAACTTTACCCTTAAACTTACTCACACCACCACACCTGTCCCTAACTTTACCCCTAAACTTACCCACACCACCACACCTGTCCCTAACTTTACCCTTAAACTTACCCACACCACCACACCTGTCCCTAACTTTACCCTTAAACTTACCCACACCACCACACCTGTCCCTAACTTTACCCTTAAACTTACACACACCACCACACCTGTCCCTAACTTTACCCTTAAACTTACCCACACCACCACACCTGTCCCTAACTTTACCCTTAAATTTACTCACACCACCACACCTGTCCCTAACTTTACCCTTAAACTTACCCACGCCACCACACCTGTCCCTAACTTTACCCTTAAACTTACCCACACCACCACACCTGTCCCTAACACCACCACACCTGTCCCTAACTTTACCCTTAAACTTACCCACACCACCACACCTGTCCCTAACTTTACCCTTAACCTTACCCACACCACCACACCTGTCTCTAACTTTACCCTTAAACTTACCCACACCACCACACCTGTCCCTAACTTTACCCTTAAACTTACCCACACCACCACACCTGTCCCTAACTTTACCCTTAAACTTACACACACCACCACACCTGTCCCTAACTTTACCCTTAAACTTACCCACACCACCACACCTGTCCCTAACTTTACCCTTAAACTTACTCACACCACCACACCTATCCCTAACTTTACCCTTAAATTTACTCACACCACCACACTTGTCCCTAACTTTACCCTTAAACTTACCCACACCACCACACCTGTCCCTAACTTTACCCTTAAACTTACTCACACCACCACACCTGTCCCTAACTTTACCCTTAAATTTACACACACCACCACACTTGTCCCTAACTTTACCCTTAAACTTACTCACACCACCACACCTGTCCCTAACTTACCCTTAAACTTACTCACACCATCACACCTGTCCCTAACTTTACCCTTAAACGTACCCACACCACCATACCTGTCCCTAACTTTACCCTTAAACTTACCCACACCACCACACCTGTCCCAAACTTTACCCTTAAACTTACCCACACCACCACACCTGTCCTTAACTTTACCCTTAAATTTACTCACACCACCACACCTGTCCCTAACTTTACCCTTAAACTTACCCACACCACCACACCTGTCCCTAACTTTACCCTTAAACTTACTCACACCACCACACCTGTCCCTAACTTTACCCTTAAACTTACCCACACCACCACACCTGTCCCTAACTTTACCCTTAATCTTACCCACACCACCACACCTGTCCCTAACTTTACCCTTAAACTTACTCACACCACCACACCTGTCTCTAACTTTACCCTTAAACTTACCCACACCACCACACCTGTCCCTAACTTTACCCTTAAACTTACTCACACCACCACACCTGTCCCTAACTTTACCCTTAAATTTACACACACCACCACACCTGTCCCTAACTTACCCTTAAACTTACTCACACCATCACACCTGTCCCTAACTTTACCCTTAAACTTACCCACACCACCACACCTGTCCCTAACTTTACCCTTAAACTTACCCACACCACCACACCTGTCCCAAACTTTACCCTTAAACTTACCCACACCACCACACCTGTCCTTAACTTTACCCTTAAATTTACTCACACCACCACACCTGTCCCTAACTTTACCCTTAAACTTACTCACACCACCACACCTGTCCCTAACTTTACCCTTAAACTTACTCACACCACCACACCTGTCCCTAACTTTACCCTTAAACTTACCCACACCACCACACCTGTCCCTAACTTTACCCTTAATCTTACCCACACCACCACACCTGTCCCTAACTTTACCCTTAAACTTACTCACACCACCACACCTGTCCCTAACTTTACCCTTAAACTTACCCACACCACCACACCTGTCCCTAACTTTACCCTTAAACTTACCCACACCACCACACCTGTCCCTAACTTTACCCTTAAACTTACCCACACCACCACACCTGTCCCTAACTTTACCCTTAAATTTACTCACACCACCACACCTGTCCCTAACTTTACCCTTAAACTTACTCACACCACCACACCTGTCCCTAACTTTACCCTTAAATTTACTCACACCACCACACCTGTCCCTAACTTTACCCTTAAACTTACTCACACCACCACACCTGTCCCTAACTTTACCCTTAAATTTACTCACACCACCACACATGTCCCTAACTTTACCCTTAAATTTACTCACACCACCACACCTGTCCCTAACTTTACCCTTAAACTTACCCACACCACCACACCTGTCCCTAACTTTACCCTTAAACTTACCCACACCACCACACCTGTCCCTAACTTTACCCTTAAATTTACTCACACCACCACACCTGTCCCTAACTTTACCCTTAAATTTACTCACACCACCACACCTGTCCCTAACTTTACCCTTAAACTTACTCACACCACCACAGCTGTCTTTAACTTTACCCTTAAACTTACTCACACCACCACACCTGTCCCTAACTTTACCCTTAAACTTACTCACACCACCACTCCTGTCCCAAACTTTACCCTTAAACTTACTCACACCACCACACCTGTCACTAACTTTACCCTTAAGCTTACTCACACCACCACACCTGTCCCTAACTTTACCCTTAACCTTACTCACACCACCACACCTGTCTCTAACTTTACCCTTATCCACCTTAATATCAGCAAAAGTGCAATACAATATGAACACAATAAGTACATTGTACTTATTTTTTGATGTAAGTAAATAGTAGTTAAGGCCGCCTAATTTAAAGTGGGGCCGATAATACTGTTTTTTTATGTAAATAAATTGTTACCCAAACTTATATTATATTTAATTTAGGGTACACTATGTAACTTTTTTCAAAATTTACAAAATGTAATCAATACGTCATCAATACACCATTTAAATAATGAGTCAATACATCATCAGTACTTCTTTTAAAATATAAGGTAATTTAGGGTAAGTGTGAACCATATGTCACTCGTCCGCGCTTGTATCATCATATGACGCGTCTATGGTGTGGACGTGGCATAGGCTAAATCTCAAACCTCTGGGAAGTACATGTTTTTTTTATTTATTTTTTAAAATGCAGAACATAGGAGAGTCTGCTGGCTAAAAAGAGAGCATGACAGAGCTCGTAAGAAAACAAGAATCAACATGAGCTTGGCTTTTTTTTTCAGAGATGATGAGAAGAACCGAGGGATGTTGTAAAAGAGACGTTGAATGGCGTTTTTATTACTCAACAGGTGAGCAAGGTATTTTATTGAAACAGATAAATTGCTCTAACTGACAAAAAAGACTCTAATGGGGCGTCCACACCAGACGCGAATGAAGCGTTTCGCGCAATTGATTTACATGTTAAAGGAGCTGTATGTAGGACTGTGGCCAAAACTGGTACTGCAATCACTTTCACATGACTGTAGAGCGGTGTATCCCCTCTCCCCCTCCCCTGACTCGAGGTTGCCAGATAGTCTGCAGGATCCAGCAGGAACGTAGGCTGCTACACGGAGCTTTCATTGGCAAGACGAGTCGTACACAGTAAGTTTTTTTTTCTTTCTGTTAATTATGTTTATGCTTCAAGAGCGATGTTTTGTGAAGTAATTATGAATCGCAAAAATGTACTAATGGCGATTAGCCAAATATAATCGTAAATATGAACGCTTGTTTGTGACAGTACATTCCCACATGAAAAAATACTATAGTAAAATTACAGCAAAGCTAAATAACATTAGCAATGGTCATACAGGTCAACTTGCAGCATGTTTTGTCCACTATATATGCGAAGAACGAATGAGGAATCATTTTTACCGAGGTAACGTTAGGCTACTGTCTCAAATACGTTTTCACATTGCCATATATAGGCGTGCTAATGTTGTTTTCCTCAGCGTCCCAGCATAATGACAGAGAAACGGGCTCTGATAATGCATTACTAATGTTAGCAATGACAACTCGCCGTTTTTATTTACCAAACAATTCCTTAACGTTACCTTTTCAATTCAATGACCCACCTCCTCCATCTGCGCTAACCTAACGTTACTTTGCACGAACATGCATAACTTTGTTCGACTGTCATGAATATTTGAAATGTCCATTTACATTAAGTACAAGTTAGCCAAACATAGATGAACCTTACCTGTCCAGGAGAAAATTAGCAACATTGGCATCAGTCTTCAAATTATTCTCCGTTTTCAGCCGTCTCCATCTTTCAAAGGCACCTCTTATACAAATCCTTGTTTTATTTCGGACACTGTCACAACGTTTTTCTGATTCATAACGAGGTCGTTTAGGTTTCGTAAAGTCAGACATTGTTTATCCAAAAAGTTTGTAGCTGCAGCTGTGGTAACTAGAGCAGAGCTGGCAACCCGAATGCAGAAACACTACTGACTTCGTGATTGGTCGACAGGTGGAGGGTGGCGCTTCAGGCCAAAACACTACATGTCAACATCAACATCAGTTGAGGGCTGCAACTTCACTTTTAAAATGACAATATCTTGGCCGGACAACCGTTGTCAGTGATATAAGTATTTGAAATTAACATGATTTCTTAATGTCTAGTGACATATCAGGGCCATTTTATGATTAATTGAAATACATTTCTTACAGTTCCTTTAAGTCAATGCAAAGACGCGAATAGACATTCAAATGACACGGCGTAAATTGAGCTTTTTGGGCGAATTGCGCCAATTGAAAAATCTGAACTTTGACGGATATTGAGGACAGAATCATACGTGGATACTCGGAGCTGTACGATACATCTTCATACTTTATAGAAACAGGAATAAAAAGGATCTTGCTTGGAAGAAAGTGAGTGAGGAGGTCGGACAGTCTGGGGAGTTGTAGAAAACGCTCTTTACTCAATTTGATATATATATATATATAGACTACAAGCTAGCTAAAGCCGGCAAATTGAGCTTATTCGCTGTATTTTAAAACAATCCATGTCAGCCATTTCTCCACGAGACGAGCCGCTGGCAGAAGCTCCTCCATGAAGCGAACTCAGGTCTGATGTGAAGTGAATGTCACACGAAAGAAGCGAGTAAACTCAAAATGACAGATGCCAAATGGCACCGTCAGTGTTCATACGCTCATAGAAAATAATGAATATGAAATTTAAAGACGTGGCGTGGCGATGAGCTTCTTGTCCGGTGTGCCACCCCCTTTAAGCCCCTTTTAACACCAGACGCGTAACGAAAAAGCGAAGTGAAAAAACGAATATTTAGTGTGCGAATAGCTCGCGTCAAAACCATTCACATCAGCAGCGACGCGAGTTTGTGACGTCTGTGGCGTTTCAGAGCTCCAACATTCCAAAACATTCGCGGTGACAGCTGAGAAAACACGGACACTTCCTCATCCAGTGAAGACGAGCTTTCCATTTTATTTAAAAGACCGAAAATAAGGTTTTGGGTGCACCCAGTCTTGAAGAACAGAGAGTCTGAAGGGGAGGATGCTCATCTACAGGAGCTCAAACTTTATCATGGCCGGTTCCGCTCTTACTTCAAATGTCCGTGGGATAATTTGAGGAGCTCCTCCAGAGACAGTAGCAGCGCATCTGACGAGACACACACACACACACACACTTCAGGAGCCAATCGATCTAAAGCTGCTGTGTTTCCAGAGTCACAATTTAAACATTTCAGTGCCACAGTGGTACTGACGGAAACACATTCACTTTCTATAGTCGCAGACTCAATTAGGTTAGAAAAAAATCAACGAGTTTTAACTCAAAAGGTGATGATATTGTAATCTAGTGGGCATACACATCTGCATCTGCACAGCTGTAAACACAACTACAGCTGTAATCTCAGGAGGAATGCGATACCTGACAGAAGTTAATGTTGAGTGAATAGCTAATGACATCAACTGCATATTTCGTGGCCTTTGTTTTCTTGTATGTGATTGGTTTAAGCCTTTTCTGTCGCTGCGAGAGTTAAAACAAATCGACATCGAAGCTAAAAAATAAACATCGTTTTTTCACCGCAGCACATTCACATTCGGTGCGGAATCACTCATTACACAAACAGCTGATCAAAAAATAAAACCATCACACTAATTATTTGCGTGTCAAAATTGCGTCCAGTGTGAAAGGACCTTTATTATTGGGACAGTCTTCGTCCCGCCGCGGTGATGCAATCAGCCTTCGAAGGATGCAGCCTCTGAATTGGGACGCAGCTATAGTGTACCTTTAGTTAAGTTTGTTAACTTTGGCAGGTATAAACAACTAAATACTTGCCAATAAATATAACAATAATTTGATTTAATTTTGTATATCCTCCAAAAAAGGACAAGACTAACAATATCTTCATGCATCGACCTGAAATGCAACAGACTTTGAGAAGGAAATGCTGCTTCAGCATATTCATACAAACTGACACTCGTTCTCATGCAAAACTGGACTGATCAAAGCTTTGCCATCACATGTTGGACGAGAGCAGCGGAAACAGAACTTGACAGCTTTGTTGTTCAAACAAATGAAAAATGTTCTCCTTTGATCCAGCTGTAGCAGAAACCAACATCACTGGAGGACAAGCAGCTCTGCCCTAACCTCACTGATTACGCAATGAATAATTCAGCGCTTGCTTTACCCGATAATATGGAAATGCGTCAAACACAGCAGTTAAGTGAAAAAAGAGCACGATGGGTGTTAATGCATGACTTTCTGACATGCATAATCAGAATGTGTTGAAGTACCCACACAAACATCTAATTACGGCGCCGCAAACATCCCCGAATCTGAAAAGTGCAAGAAGATCAAAGTTTGTTTATCAGCGAGCCCAATTACACACAACTGAGATGATGATGGTTTATCCATCAGTCTGAGATTTGAGATCAGTATAATCATTTTCACTCTATTGTGAGTTGTTTAGGGGGAGATTATGGGATAGATCTGTTGATCTATACACAAGTAAACTCATCCAAATGCGTCACGGAGCCATAACAGCCTTCCCTGTCATTTTCCTGTAAATACCGCTTTAGTCAGTCCACAGTAAGAAAGGCAGGTTATGTTTATAGGGAAATTGTTTCGTGGGAAACTATCAATTTCTAAAGCTATTTAAAAGCAAGTCATTTTAAATGCATTGCATCCTTCAAGTGAAGGACAAGTAGCTGCGAGCCACTAAGTGCATCACTAAAAGTCTTTGACATTGGAAAATGTTTTGGTTTAAGTGCAGCTTTTAGAAGAGTTTGCAATTGTGGTGGGCTCAATGAAATGCTTACATATTTCTGACACATTAATCAAACCATTGGCTATTATTGTGGTTCCAATGAAATATTGCAGGTAATTGCATCTGTGTTGATATTCACACAATCAATTCACTGGGTTAAAACAACCAATCACTGGGTTAAAATAACCAATCACTGGGTTAAAACAACCCAATCACTGGGTTAAAATAACCAATCATGGGGTTAAAACAACCCAATCACTGGTTTAAAATAACCAATCACTGGGTTAAAATAACCAATCACTGGGTTAAAACAACCCAATCACTGGTTTAAAATAACCAATCACTGGGTTAAAATAACCAATCACTGAGTTAAAACAACCCAATCACTGGGTTAAAATAACCAATCATGGGGTTAAAACAACCCAATCACTGGTTTAAAATAACCAATCACTGGGTTAAAATAACCAATCACTGGGTTAAAACAACCCAATCACTGGTTTAAAATAACCAATCACTGGGTTAAAATAACCAATCACTGGGTTAAAACAACCCAATCACTGGGTTAAAATAACCAATCACAGGGTTAAAATAACCCAATCACTGGGTTAAAAACAACCCAATCACTGGGTTAAAATAACCAATCACAGGGTTAAAATAACCCAATCACTGGGTTAAAACAACCCAATCACTGGGTTAAAATAACCAATCACAGGGTTAAAATAACCCAATCACTGGGTTAAAACAACCCAATCACAGGGTTAAAATAACCAATCACAGGGTTAAAATAACCCAATCACAGGGTTAAAATAACCAATCACAGGGTTAAAATAACCCAATCACTGGGTTAAAACAACCCAATCACAGGGTTAAAATAACCAATCACAGGGTTAAAATAACCAATCACAGGGTTAAAATAACCCAATCACTGGGTTAAAACAACCCAATCAATGAACAAAAATTTAGAGAATGAACGAGGAAAACTCCTGCGGCGAGTAGTAAGGTTTACAGTTTATGAAGTGCGCCTCTAGATTAGGAGAGCACATCTTCTTCAGCGTTGTTACATCTGAACACCAACTTTCATTAATATAGAAACACAATCCACCGATGCGATCCGCTCGGAACAGCTGGAAGCCCGGCAGATGTAGTGCGTTGTCCGGGATGGCTTCACTCAGACAGGTTTCAGTGAAGCACAGTGCAGCAGAGTTTGAAAAATCCTTATTAACGCGGGTCAGGAGAAGAAGTTCGTCCTTTTTGTTAGGAAGGGATCGGAGATTCGCAAGATGAATACTAGGGAGTGTTGTGCGGAGTTTAACCAGCGCGCCTGCTCGCTTTCCCCGTTTGCGTCTGACCACGTGTTTTAAACACACAGCTGCGGCTCCGACGAGAAAATCAAACAAAACGTCCGAATAGCCAAAAACTGTAGAAATGTTGTCTGGTGTGTGTTTCCTAATGTCCAGTAGTTCGTCTTTGGTGAAACTGATCGGAAAAGAATGACTAAACGCAGAACAAACGAACAAAAACAACACAATAGCTGAAGAGCTCCATACCGAGGCTGCCATCCGCGGCACCATCTTGTATTTTTGCCCTAACCGTAAAGCCATGTTGGCCAATCAGAAGCCTGGAATTTTTTTGATTACCGTTCTGACGCAACAAGACAAAGTCTATGGTTTCACTGTCCACACGACAACACTGCAACCGGAGTTTCTAAAAACGGCAGTTTTCAAAAAAGTTTGGGTTCAGTGTCCGGATACTGCGTTTGCATGTGGACGAACGGCATAGAAAAAGCTGCAGTTTTGAAAATACCTGTGTTGGTGTGGACAGGGCCTAAAACAGCCGGTAACATGCGTACTGTATGGCTATCTGAGTGTGGTAGAACTTATTAGAATAATAAAAAATGCATGTAAACTGAGTGAAGAGTTCTGCTCGTGTCTTACAGCGATTAAGACCGTACTCGGACATATAAACCGCACATATAAATATGCACATATAAAGGTAGTCACTAGGCTTTCTGCGATAGTCTGTGTTCAGGCGAAACACCGGTTACATCACTTGCCCACCCCACCGTCGTTTAGATTTTTATAGTAATAAAATCATTTAGTTCAGTTGGAGAACAGATTTAAAACTGAACGTGTCTGCGAACGAGAGTCTCAGCACATCAGCAGCAATTGATGCTAATTCTAAACCGAAAGTAAAATGCACACGGCATTCATTCACAACCACACAGTTCACACGCATTTACAGCCGCGCTGGATTGAAGCGAATTATGTGATATTTAGACCCAGGAACGCAGGCAACCCTGCCAACAAAACACATATTTTACCCCCCAAACGCCATTCCCCCCACCCCCCCCCCCCCCCCCCCCCCCCCCTCCCCCCGGAAAGCTATTGGGCTGGTTTTGGGCTAGTTTTGAGTAACAATTTAGTTACCGTTGCTATGTCCAACAAGCCGCGCTCTCACACCACAAACATGTTCTCATGTAGTGAAAAAACACATCGCAGAGCAAAGAGGAGACTGACAACACGCCGACAGACAGGACAGAGCAGGTTACTTTTAATATGAAACAAAGTCTCAACTCTTAAAGAAATGTAAACAATAAATACCATTTTGTGGCTCTTTAATGTGTGGTGACAGGTCGCTGTAGTGCCTCAGTTAAAGCTGCTTGTGATGTGAACCGATCAACTCTTCCTTCTAGATAATTTATAGTATCAAATAAACATGAATGGACTTAAGAAGGAATGTTGTTTCAACCGCGGAAAGACGTCAGTACACACCGTGTCTCAAGTTCAAGTCCTCCAACGTTAATCTACGAACTCTCTTGACTGCTTTGTCGGACAAAAATGGCGGATTCTACGAATGGTGGATTATGATTGGTCAGATCGCCTGTCAGTCAAACTCCAGGCGAAGGGTGAATTGGGAGGGTTGTGTAGGGAAAACTTGGCAACACTGTCTGCACACACGCTGGAAGAAGATGAGTGTAAACGATGTTTGCCGGTGTTGTAAAAACGAATTTAAGGAGACACAGAGTACTTACCAACACCATCATCATTTCTGAGAGAAATAGGGAAGGTGAACGAATATGCGAACAAGTTCCCGTTTAGGATTAGAACAAATTCAACTCAAGCGCTCCTTGATGACGTTACTGTTGATCATCTGTCCATCATCGTCTAAAGCCCGCCCCCTGACAATTTCATTGGTCCGAACAGCTTCTGTTCGGGCATAGTTTTTCCACAACGGATCAAGTCCAGAACGAACTTCCCGAACTCAAATGTTGTGGGCGGGGCTAAGTTCGGCTGGCATCCAGGCTGATGGAATCTTAACTTCCATAGGAATTCATTGAAAACACTTGCTTTGCTCCACTCCGTTATGAATGCCCCAGCGGCCGTGCACATTTTACTTTCGGTTTAGAATTAGTGATTTAAAAGCCCCCGCTTGTGATACCGGTATTTACCGGTGTTGTCACACGTCGATTAACCTCTAGGAGTCTGAGCTGTTTTGGGGCCCTTAAGAAGTTTTGACATGCTCTGACATTTGTGTTTTTTTCAGTTGCTTATAAACACATTAATGGCAAAAGTGTAATTACACTGTATTCAGCACAAACTGGGCTACCATAATATCTGAGCAACATGTATGCACATGCTTGTATTTTTGAGAGAAAAATGTTTATGCATGGTTTTTGAAAAAACATTTTTTTTTTAAATTAAGGCCTCAAAACACACAATAGATATGTGTTCCCAAGACTTTTGACTAATGGGTGTATTTGCCTAGAGTTTTTGCTTCAAACTGATGTGAGAATCATTGAGCCTACTCATTCACATAAAACAATACACTGATTTAAAATTTGTAAGACAGTTTTTCTTCACAAAGCCCATATGAGAGGAGGCGTGATAGCTAAAGAATAATGAGGAGTATCACCTGAGAGGACAAAAGAACATAATAGCCCGCACAATGAGCTGCATAATAAGCTGCATAATGAATGAGCTTCAGGTATGTGACTGAGAGCAACAGGACAAAGGACATATATATATATATATATATTATATAGTGTACTTATTTAGTAATTGCATCTTGATTTAAGAATGTTAAATCAACTAAGAGCATTTTTTCTACTTTTTTTTGTTTTGTTTTGTTTTTGAAAGTAGTCTCATGCTAAAAAATGTAATAATAAATCATTAAAATTAAGATACAATTTATACAAAACGAAATTCACTTTAAAGAAACCAATTAACTTTCTACAAAACAAAACCAAGTGGGAACATCTCACCGCCACATCCCAGTGATAGTGAAGTGTCCTGGTGCCTCTGGACAGTCTATCAGGGCTCATTCACACAGAACATAAAAACGTGAGACTCATGGCAGTTAAATGAAAAAACGCAAGGTTTAGAGATGCAGTTTTTATTTTGTTTAAAGTGGAACTTTTTAATTAAGTGCCGCATTTTTTGAATGCCACGTCATGTGCGAGACCGATCAAACATGAATTTTGCACAAAAAAATCCATAGAAAAGCATTGCAGTCAAATGCAGAAACACAGCTCAGAGAAGCCGATCCAAGGCCCTGCTGTATAATGACAGATATGCCTTTCTTTTCACCTAAAATATGGGTTCTAGTAAAGCCTTTCAGGACCGCACACACATCATAAAACATATTCATTCACTCCCAAATTTCACTACTATACAAAAAGTCCCCTCTTTTTTACATCCAGGTGCATTTTTAGGAAACATTGCTTTTGTACCTTTGCATGTACCATAAAGATAAATAAATATAAAACTGTTTTTGTTCAACGTGGATTTTTACACCGTCGTGAGTGCAAGTCTGTCACTACTCATGGGGTCCGCTTTGACTGAGATCCACAAGTCTTCACTGTTCTGGCTACCGTTTTTCTTCTTCTTCTTCTTTTCGTTTGTCCCCGAGGTCTGGCCTTTTCCGCGACAACACGGGCAGCAATGACGACAGCAGCAACAGTGACAGCACACCAGCAGAGAAGTGAAGAGCACAACCAGCGGAAGAGTCAGAAGCACAGCCAGGCAAACCGTGTTGGAGATGCTCTGCTCATGCTTGGCTGAAGCCAGGCTCCACAAATCATTGAAAAACTGCACGATTGCCTCCTTCATGGTTCAGCGAGAGTCCTTTAAATCCCTATAGAGATGTGATCTGAGATGTAAAGCCACCGTCGATCCGATTAAACCAGTAATTAGCATGGGATTTCTATCTGGAGATCAAGAAACTTGAGCCAGTTCTGACTTCAGCTCAGCCGGTTAAATGTGTCATAGTCCCATCCTGAGGAAATATCCCACGAGCCAAGTGTAATAAATGACGGATGGACAATTTCACAATTTGCTTTAATCCCAAACCTCACTATTCATCTCATAAAACACCTTGCCTTCGGGCTCTAACAACAAAGCATTGCTTATGAGATGTTTCTCTTTGACTTTTGTGGACTCAAATCTTGTGTGTGTGAGGAGATCGTGGGTCGTGTTTATACTGGGTGGATTCCTCTCAGCTTCAGTCCCTCTGGAGACTCTATTTTAGTCTCTTCTGCCTTGACTCTCACAGATGTGATGGAATGGGGGCATTTCTGGAGAGAGAGAAACAGAAAGAAATAGTGAGACAGAGAGAGAGAGAGAGAGAGAGAGAGAGAGAGAAAGCAGAAGTTAAGTCAGCTGTGGATCCTCCAGTGGTCTCTCATGTATTCATGAGTGCAGAGCGCCGCGAGTCAGACCAGGCCAGAGACTGAGTGTGTGTGAGCCTGTGAGTGTGAGTGTGTGTGAGCCTGTGAGTGTGTGTGAGCCTGTGAGTGTGAGTGTGAGTGTGTGTGAGCCTGTGAGTGTGAGTGTGTGTGAGCCTGTGAGTGTGAGTGTGTGTGAGCCTGTGAGTGTGAGTGTGTGTGAGCCTGTGAGTGTGTGTGAGCCTGTGAGTGTGAGTGTGTGTGAGCCTGTGAGTGTGTGTGAGCCTGTGAGTGTGTGTGAGCCTGTGAGTGTGAGTGTGTGTGAGCCTGTGAGTGTGTGTGAGCCTGTGAGTGTGAGTGTGAGTGTGTGTGAGCCTGTGAGTGTGAGTGTGTGTGAGCCTGTGAGTGTGTGTGAGCCTGTGAGTGTGTGTGAGCCTGTGAGTGTGAGTGTGAGTGTGTGTGAGCCTGTGAGTGTGAGTGTGTGTGAGCCTGTGAGTGTGAGTGTGTGTGAGCCTGTGAGTGTGTGTGAGCCTGTGAGTGTGAGTGTGTGTGAGCCTGTGAGTGTGTGTGAGCCTGTGAGTGTGTGTGAGCCTGTGAGTGTGTGTGAGCCTGTGAGTGTGTGTGAGCCTGTGAGTGTGTGTGAGCCTGTGAGTGTGTGTGAGCCTGTGAGTGTGTGTGAGTGTGTGTGAGCCTGTGAGTGTGTGTGAGCCTGTGAGTGTGTGTGAGCCTGTGAGTGTGAGTGTGTGTGAG